>SNQJ01S0072020.1:19021-38127 GCA_010110895.2 Picea sitchensis | reverse complement strand
TTTGGAATCATCTTGAATTGAGTCATTGCGGAATTTTCGCTATAAATTATTTTGTGTAACATTTAAGACCATGACATATGGATTTTATTCACAGAAATTAGTAATTTGTCGTTGATAAAAATTTCATCTTCTGGGTAATCTTACATTTGTAGATACACCCTATGGAAGATAGGGTATCTGACTAGTCCTATTGACTAGTCTCAAGCAGGTGTTCCAGGTAAAACAATAATAAATTCTTCCTAGAGTATAAAAATTGTGTGAGACTGGTTTCATTGGATAGTGGACAGACCATAGTATTTTTGGTACAAGTTTCATAATTTTATATCAATTATTTTGTGTGGGGCACACTATACAAGTGAGATCTCTTGGAAAATAAAAAAAACAACAAGCTATGGGGAAGTTACCATAAATTCCACTTGGAAAATCCAATTTTGATCAGACCTGTGGAATCGCAGAGAAGAAATATCAAAGAACTACAAAAAAGAAAGTTTCATACCTAGAAGGGTTGAAACTTTGGAGATACAGAAGAAGAAAGATTGTGTAGCAGAACCACCTCAAGATCAAGGTTTAAAAGTGATACTTGGCCAACATGCCTCCAAAAAAGGGAACTTCTACACCAAATAAGCCTCCAGATAGTCCTACTTCGACACTTGATGAAGGTGAAGAAATGCGTAGGGACATAAATGAATTACAAAAGAATACAGTGACAAAAGATGAACTACAAGGGATCATGAATTCAACTGAAGCTAAATTGGAGGCAATAATGGATACTAATATGGATGGCTTAAAAAGGGAGATCATGGAAGGATTGAAAATTTTCATAATAGAAAGGACACCTGAAATTGAAAATGTATCCCATGAAATTCATGATGAAGGCACAAGGAAGATGAATCTAGAATGGAGAAACTCCAACTTTGGGTTGAAGACCAACCATGTTCGTAAGATCAATATGTGGAAGTTTGATGGCAAGGACCCAATCACATGGATACTTCATATGGAGCAATTATTTGATCTACCTAATGTGCCACATACACAAAAGGTACAAATTGCTTCTTTATATTTAGAACCCAATCAATTTGTATGGTATCGATGGTTTTGTTCTCGCAAATCACTTGTCAGTTGGACAATTTTTATGGAAGAAATGATAGCACACTATGAGGATACAAGGAGAAATACCTTCTTTATCCAATTGATAAATCTCAAGCAAAAGGGTTCAATTACAGAGAACATTGAGAACTTCCAAATATTGAATACAAAGGTCACAGATATTCTAGATGCGCACTTGATTGATGTATTCATAGGAACTTTAAAGGATAAAATTCAACATGAGTTTCACCTTTGGGAACCCAAATCAATGGAGAATGAATTTAGGGTGTCAAGAAATGATGAAATTAAAAATATGGCTATGGCTACTAGAAGGACCAATCCTAACATCTAGCAAGAGAATAATGCTCCTTCTTCTAAAACGCCTCAACCTACAAGGTTGAAACCTCAATAATTGGAGGAAAGAATAGTAAAAGGTTTATTCTTTAATTGTAAAAACAAGTACAGTAAGGGACATAAGTCTGGTGAGAATAAATTATTCTACATATATTGTTAAGAGGAAGAAGAAGAACAATAACAAAAAAAGAACCATCTCAAGATGAAAATGTAGAAGTGATTTCTTCTGAAGAGTTGAATCCCATGATATCGTGTAATGCATTGGATGGAATTAGCACTCCTCAAACCCTCAATATCAAAGGATATATCAAAAGTAAAAGGGTAATAGTCTTAATTGATTCTGGTGGTACTCATAATTGCATTCACTATAAATTAGCCAAAGATCTCAATTTCTTTGTATATCCAATGCCAGAGTTTCAAGTAATGATTGCAGATGGAGGAACTATCCATTTCTCAGGAAAATGAAATAAGATCAATCTTACTATGGAGGAATATGTAATGAATATTCCAATGATTTCTATACCCATGGGTGGTGCTGATGTCGTACTAGGAATCCAATGGTTACAATCATTAGGAACAATGGATTTTAATTTTCAAGAACTTTTCATGAAATTTTCATTGGAAGGAAAATAAATTGAGTTAAGAGGTATCACTGGGAAACCCAGTAAGGTGATAAGCTCTAATGGCATGACAAAATTATTGAAAAATGAGAATCAAGGTGTTATTGCACAACTATGCTCACTAGATTTTCAAACATCTAAGCCATATATTCCCCTAGATCTCCAAGGGATCATTGATGAGAATTCCAAAGTATTTGAAGATATTTCCAAATGTCTTCCACCAAATCGAAATCATGATCATGATATTCACCTAATTCCTGGGAGTGTTCCTCCTAACATTAGTCTGTACAAATACCCTTATGCCCAGAAAAGTGAAATTGAGCGTATGGTTGAAGAAATGTTAGAGGATGGCATTATTATACCTAGCCAAAGTTATTACTCTGGTTGAAGAAATGTTAGAGGGATTGCATTATTATACCTAGCCAAAACTCTTACTCTGCACCATTGGTAATGGTATCTCGAGAAATACGTAATTTCATGCATGTGATGTGTCCAAATTATAGATATCTCAACAAGATTACTATTAAATATAAGCTCCATGCATTCCCCGGCCATTGATGAATTTTTAGTTGAACTACATGGAGCAATTTATCTCACAAAGTTGGATCTTCTGCTCAGGGTATCATTAGATTGAAATGAAGGGAGAAGATATCCCAAAAAGAGCATTCTAAACCCCATGAAGGCCATTATGAATTTTGTTCATGCCTTTGGCCTTACAAATGCACCTCCATCCAAGGTTGATGAATTCCATTTCAAGCCCTTCCTTCTGAAAAATTTGTGTTAGTAATTTTGATGATATACCAATCTATAAATAAGTCTTGGGAGGATCATATGCTACATGTTGACAAGGTGCTACAACTACTTCAAAGGAGCAACAACCATAGCATGCCAACCGGCCAAATGTCCTTTGGGGTTGAAAGGACGGTTTCATTTTGGTGTTAACTCCCAAAGTAAACCGTCCTTTCGGTTGAACTTTGTAGAGGATATCCTAAACTATTGGTTGCATGCTCAACTAGTTTTCTGTTTTCATAGTTCACTAAAATTCTTGATACCTGCCTTATCCAAAGGGTGGAGTTTCACCATCTGCGGTTTTAAGGAGCCTCCGGGCGCGTCTCATTAACCACCAAAGCGCCCGGCTTCCACAGCAAAATGGTCGATTTGAATGCAAAGCAACCACCGAAAGAGTTTGGTTGAGTAAAGAAAGCTCGGGCTTTCGCACGAGCCATGTGTCAAAACGCTACAATGATGGAAGTTTCAAACCGCCGATAAGCTCGCGTTGGAGGACATGATGATCGTTCGTGGGTTCGACCGAAGGTTCCAAGTTTCGGCGCATTATCCTGAGCACGTTATCTCCAAATCTATGCTAATCAATGATAGTCAGTCACGGTCGCACGGAGATTCACTCCTTCCCAACGACAGATACATTCATGATTAATTGACAAGTTATGTGTTCAGTCTTAAACTCCAAAACGACATAGAGAGCCCGAGATCGGCCGCGATATTTGCCAAAAACGTGATTTTCCAGCGAATCGAGATTTCCAAATCTCGGTTCCTCTATTCGGGCGATTGGACTATGGCATCCAAATTCAAGCAGGAAGCTCGAGCCGAGTAACACGGAGTGGGTGATCGGGTAAGCATGTAAACCCTTCTTTGTCAAAAGTTTCAAAAATTCATTGCCCGAAAGGTCCAAATTTCGTTTTTCTCCCTAAAATTGTCACCTAGCTGTGGGACGGTTTTTCACACATTTTGGCCTGCAATTCCTGTTATGTTAAAAACTCCATAGATGTATTTCCCCACCGAAAGCTGAAGATTCGGTGCCCCTGTAATCTGTCATTCTAATGCCTGTTGAACCTCTAATGCCTTTGTAAAACCCTATACCCTTCCCAATCATTCAACAGTCTGTTTGCAAAATAGCATTTACCATAGCCTTAGCTTCTGGAACCCCTGTTCGGATACCTGTTTGGTCATAAGTTCCAGACACAGTGTACTCTCAGTCATGTCAAGGTCCAGTCCTGCATTAAGATTAGAGGCAGATGGGTTCTGGTATTTCGAAGAACACCCCGAAGTGGAAGAATGTTTCAGGCAGGTTGGTATCTTTTCATACCGTGAGAAGTTAACCACCTTCATCAACAGGTCGCTGAGGCTTTTGCCTTATCATATGATGGCAGAATTGCTAAATTGGGTAGGGAAGAACTTATCATTGATGAGGCTCCATTGCAGAATATACAGGACTGCCTAGGACAGGCAGCTGTTGGTTTAAAACTTTGCATCTCAAACGGAATCTGTATCCTACCCGTTACCAGTCCACAAATCTATAACATGGAAAAAAGGACATCCCTTTATCCTACCTGGAGCCCAAATGGCAAACACTTTTAAAAGCAATTGGGTTTTATTACTTGCGAGGGACGCTACAATAGAGTTCTATATTATCACTTTAAGCCATTAAACCACTTCACAGGCAGGTAATCTCTCAACATGCCCTATTTCTTCCATAAGATCCCAGTTAAAATGGCAAACATGCAGGCTCAGCCCACCAAAGTCCCAAGCCGGATTTCTCACTCATAATTTTTTGCTTCACATAAAGAAGGTCTTTATGTGAGCATAAGTTGGAATCACTCTTTGTTTTGGAATGAATTTAATACCGAGAAACCTCCAGAAAGTAAAACAAAGAGATCCAGAAATAGGAATCCTCCTGTTAACCACAGAAGAAGAAAGGGAATTTCTATGCCAAGGGAGGCTATACAGCAAAGACCTAGCACCCGAGAGAAATCAAGGGAGCTTAAACTTGAAGACGTAAAATTTGTGGACAGAAAAACCCTCTTTAACCTGCCAAGAAGTGACTCCTAGCGTCTGTATAAGAGAAAGGAAGGACACAGGATAGTTTACATGAAAAGCCTAAAGTAGAATTGGGGATTAAGGCACCATCACTGTGCTGCTGAAAACACATACCCAATCAAAGTGTAGACTTCATCCAAAGAAACTCCTTACAAAGGTAAAAAGGTGAAAATAAACAAACTGAGGGAAATATACGAAATGGAAGTACTCGAAAGAGTACTTCATTAAAGGGAAAATTCACACCTAACAGAGAAGGTTGCTGAACTGTTCAAGGAGAACGAGGCTATTAAGGAAAATCATGACTCCATCAAGGTGAGAAACAAAGAACTAATCAGAGAGAACATGAAACTGTACAAACAGCTAAGAGAGTTAAGAATCAAGTTGAAGAAATTTGAAACCTCATGAGAGGAGCAAACAGGATTAGAAGCATTGGCAAATCTGGCCACCACCATCAAGGCAAGTACAAGGACATGATTCTCCAACAAGGCCTACAGGTTATGGTAAAGTCTGCCGTGATAAAAGCCACTTGCATAACCAAGAAAAACGCGGAACAATGAAAGGGGTTCCAAGATGACTACTCTTTGCACCTTTAAGAAGGTTCACGAATGTGCCTTTCGGTGGTTTAGGCGAGCCACATCGAGCTCATTAATCCACCGAAATGGCTACTATCGGTGGATAATCTATCCGAGAAATGTGCCAGTCAAACACCGAAGATCAAAAGTAGACTTTGAGCAAGTTTTGCACAAAATTTAAGATTTCTGGATTAAATGATGGAACCTTGTCTAATGGATGTCTTGTGAATTATCTCACCCATTCCAGCATCTATTTTGGTTTAGGATGAAGACAAGAACGATTTCAAAGGTAAAGGGTAATTTCCTTTAAACTAAAAAACAAGGTATCCCTCGCATGTTCCTCAATCGTGGTCAATCTAGCCCCAGGCGACAAGAACGCTAGCCCTTGGGTCACCTTTTGGCCATCATCAACATGCAAAGGAGGAGAATCAAAGATCTACCACTTTTGGGGGAAATATCCCTTGTATCTTGCATGCAAAGCTCACCTTCTATTTTTAGTAAGATCTCATCCATGTTTTTAGGATCAGAAGATCAGAAGTTATTTTGTAAACTTATAAATATCATAACAAAGGATGAACCTAGGGTTTGATTCTGGATACAACAATGCTGCTTGTACTTAGACTCTTATTTGCTAATATAGATCGCATGTTTCTCTCCATTTTGGTGGCAATCTTTCATACTTTTCCTTCAATCGAGCATATCACAATCAATTCCTCTCACAGTCAGTTTTCATCCCATTGTTTGGTTCATAGCTTTATTATCATTCTCTTTAATTGTTTATTGAGCCCTCGCTTACATTGGTTTGTGGGCAATCATTCTTCACCCACTTAAAGCTACCTTACTGCTCAACCAATCTTGGAGAGTAATCGCCATTTGTTTTTCATTTTGATGTCTGAATGCCATGAGTTGAATTGAGTTAATCCCATTGATCCATCTCTCAAAAATAATACTTAAAACATTTATTTCTTTAGTTACCAAGCACCTCTGGTCTCCAACCACGGAGGGTTTCTTGGAGGGATAACAAATTGGTCAAGCAGCCGGGAGAGGAGATCGAAGCTCAGCTCTCTGGGACATCATTGCATCCCGGGCTGATGATAGACAGCTTGGACATTTCTTTGGTTGTACATCTTCATCCGGCGACTCCATTGACGGTAAGTGGTTCTCAAACAGATCACACTGTATGTAACCCGAAGGTCTTTGACATCAGCCCTGACTCAAAAATCATCAGCAAAGGTAAAGCTTTCCAATAAAATGTGCCTCCGATCCGCGAATCGCGAAAGTGATTCAGTATTCCGATTCGTATCAGCCTTTCAGATCTGAAAGTCTTTACTTTAAATCAAAATCTAAAGAAATAAAGACTCATCTCGTCGAGTAGGGTTGAAGAACCATCTTTTTTCTTCCGATATCACTCATTCTGCTCTTGGAATTGAAGTTTCATCACATCCACAAGAAAAGCCTTCTCAGTCTTCTTTAAGTTCATCACCTAATAAACTTTCAAGGAGCATTCTGCACACCTATACTAATCAGCTTCTGTCCTTGAGGAAATTATTCAAGATTTATCCTCCAAGGGTGAAGGAACCCTTGCCTCATTGCTCAGTCAGTTATACAAAGCTTCCTTTTTCCCATCAACTTCTGAGACTGCTTTTCAGAGTGAAGTAAGACAAGCCTTATCTTTTACTCAGGGAAATTCATCCCTCCATCATCTCCCTCCTCCGGACGAATTCACCATCCTTCCATTGTCTCCTACAAGCTCCCCATCTTCATCCATCATCAAGACTATCATGGAAGGATTGTACATGACTGTGAATGGAAACAAATTCTCGCAATAGATGTGTCTCCTCTTGTCTTTACTAAATCCCTCTCACCATGCTAACCGTGATTACTGTATACATGCCAAAGTTCACAGGGTGTGAATACACAACGAGAATATAAACATTTCGTGAGGGAGGGGATGTATGGACTAGGAGTCTTGTCCAGAGTTCTGGATGGCTAAGTCTGAAAGTGGTTCAAGGAGTTAAGCAACTATTCCACCACCGCATTGGAAATGGGCTTGATGCAGTGCATTCTTGAAGCACTGAGAAAGATTTAGACTTATTATATTACATGTCCAATTCGAAATGCAGCAGCATGATGAATGCACAAATGGTTAAAAGATTTAACAAGATGTTTGTAAGATCCCTCGGCGAGATTAAACCAAGCTATGCTCCCCTTACCTAAAATAACATTCTCCAGCCTTTTGATGCAGAGTCTCCTCGTCTTTATCTTGAGAGAAAGATCGACAACCACCTCACGGATGCGTGATGCCGCTTCAAGTTGAACTGGGCCATCACAGCCTTTCAGAAGCTCAAAGGGAGGGCTGGAAAGAAGAAAGCCTCGTCACGAAGTCTCTTCCTCCCTTCGAATATCTGCATGGAGAAAATGGCTAAAATGATAGACACTCTGACATCAGAGATGTCCAAACTGAAAGTTCAAAATCAGACACCAACAAGAGAAAAGGAGCCCAAATAATCCCTGGGCTCCTAGAAACCCAAATGCCTTCCCATACAGAAGAAACAATCCACAAAATCAAATTGGCAGAGAGGCAGAAATTGTTCGAAGATCGAGAATAAGAGTACCTCTCGTAACGCAGGATGGATGAACAGTTGAAGAGTGAAGAGGCAGAGGGTGATATTCATTGTGTCGGAGATGAGACAGTATTATCTTATCTCATACAACAAGATTACGAACAATCGCTAATGACTGAAGAAAGAGAAGAAGATCTCCTCGGTGATAGTATCTTTACAGCAGAAGATAAAAAACAGATACAACCTCCGATCTAAATCCAATGCTGCTCAAACAGATGCATCAGTTCCCACTGCAGAGACTGTTGTCCCTGTTAGACAAAAAGAACATACATCGAAAGATCAGCCAGCTGCATCTTCGGAATAGTTAATAGCACCCTCCCCAAGAAGGTTGTTGGGTTCCCATACCTAACAAGTCTGAGATTCAGCCTCAGATCAACTACGTAAAGATCGAAGCCCTTCACCGTAAAATTTCCGATAAAATCAGCCGATAAACCCTTCCCATTTTAATTCTCTGTCAATTACAAAAGATCAAGATCCTTATTCCTCTTGTTGAGTTGATGAAAATGAGATGTTTAGTGAGACATCCCCCGTAACTTTAGGTCCCCAGTCAGTATCCCATTCTACCGATGTCTTAAATATTTATGATGATAAGCCAACCATAACTCTAGGCCCAATGGTAGAAGATAGGTGGAAAGCTATCCTCCATTCTATATCTCTTTAAATATCCATGAAAAGACATTGCACAATTGTTTACTGACCGCCTCCCACAACTTGATTCAAACGTCATGGATCTAGCTTGACTGTTCACCAAGTCTTATCATGATCTCTTCTCCTTCGATTCTCGTATAGTCAAATGCCTTGGGATGATCATGGATTTACGTGGACATTAATCTTAAGTGCCAATGAAAACAATGGTAATGGACATAGTGGTATTGATATCCCTCTCCTCAAATCTCTGATGCTGCCCTTCTATCAAGAGTATTGATGAAGATATTAGAGTGTTCCTCCAGATGGATCTTCATGCAACGATTCCCGCTGAGGGGTGAATAGAAGACTGTACAGAGAATCACATAACCGTATATGTGACAGCGATGAAAAGAATCCAAATAATCACCCTATTTATGCAAAGTTGACATGGATATGGGATCTTGTATCTTGTAATTTGATGACTCACTGTCCGACACACTGCTGCTCAGAAAACCATCAGAACAGACAACAGTGCAGCCAACAGAGATAGAAGAAGATGATCTCTGGACCATTTTTTTTAATGGGTGCTTGCACCAAAGAGTCACGATAAGTATTAGCAATCATTTTCCCTCGGCAAAAACTTTCCACCAGCCTTCAAACTTGACTTTAAGGTCAAAAATAATATCGCCGAACATGAAGCATTACTCGACTAAAGTTCCAAGAAAAGAGAAGGTATCAGAAAACTCATAGGTGTTTGGCATCGGACGATCATCCAAAGAGTGAACAACCTTCCGCCAAGCATGTAAGACTCAAGGATTACAGGGATGAAGTCTTGGAGGCAATTAAAAGTTTTGTAGATTTAAAAATCACATTTCTTCCTAGAGCCTTAAATGAAGTGGTTGATTCACTGGATGTATCAGCATGCACATTCATTCCCCCCTTTGCCTCACAAACTGTCCTATGAAATTCAAGTTAGACATAGGCCTCTCTTCCGCATAAATGCAGAAATTCCAAGTTTCTTGAGGATGATGTCAACTCTACCCATTTCCCTTGCAGAAGCTGATGAATCGGTAGACTCTGGTAGATCGACCAACACAACTAACATGATGACTTGGTTGAGCGCCCAAAGCTCAAGAGAAAAATCACTCACGATAGTCCAACTGTCCACAAATAGAATCTCTAAGGGCTTGGTTCCATTGGAGAGGCTCCTTTGACAACAATGATGTGGCTGTGAAATTGCAAAGCGCAGAAAAAGAATCAGATGTCTTAAAATATAATGTGGCCAATGAACAATATCCCAGATATGTCAATCTGGCCCCCCATTTATCGTATTAAAGAAAAGGGGATGATTATGGAGAATTGCTAAAGGAATTTTCGGACATCTTTGCTTGGCAGTAGGACGATCTGAAAACCTTCGACACGGATGTGATCCAACATAAAATTCCTCTGAATAAAGATTCTAAACCGTTACGTCAAAAGTTGAGATCAATCAACTCTCCTCAGCCATGCCCAGCATGGAGAAAGAAATCAAGAAGCCGTTGGACGCTCACATCATCATCCACTCTGAATACCTGAGAGTGGATTGCTAATCAGTGTCGGCCGTGAAAAGAATGGAGGAAATCAGACTCGCTGTTGATTTCAGAAATCAACAAGTGTTCCAGAAAAGACAATTACCCTCCGCCTAAGATGGAGCATATGTTTAAGGTGCCGTCTGGCAACGTCTTTTATCATGGATTCTCCGGGTACAACTCAAATTGCTGTCCACCCGGCGACATAGAAAAGACTGCCTTACCACTCCATGGGGCACGCTTATGTACGAAAAGATGCCTTCGGCCCGGGATGAACTTAGGGCGACGTTTCAAAGAGCAATGGATATTGCTTCATCGGCGAAAAGATAAGTTCGTTCTGATTTATCTTGACGAAATTACTGTCTTTTCGAGCAGCCATGAGCTTCATCTACAACATTTGAGTAAGACATTTCCTCAAGGTCGGAAGTACCAGATTCTTAATCCCAAAAAGTCTATTTTTGCACTTAAAGAGGGAAAGATACTCGGACATATTGTTTCTGATGAGGGTGTTAAGATTGATCCAAGAGGGTAGAGGTAAGTAATCAGAAATCGTCCTTCCAAGATCGAAAAGACATTCAGTCCTTTCTTGGAACCATCAATTTTGTCATAAGATTCATAGGAAATTTTGCCGAATCCTTACCTCACCAAGAACATTACCGCCATGTTGAGGAAAGATTGGTGAGATAAAGTGGACTGAAGCAGCGAGACAGTCCTTCAATGATATCAAAGAGGCCATCACAACAACTCCTGCATTGATCAGCCCAGATTTTCGAAGACATTTTACATTTATTCGTTTGCTTCCAATGATACAATCACTGCTGCATTCTTTGCAGAAAAATACCGATGGATGAATGTTTCTTTCTTTAGCAAAGTCTTAAGGGATGCTGGAACAAAGTATGAGTTGCTGGAAAACAGGCCCATGTATTTGATCAAGTCTCTGAAGGCTTTCAGGGTCTTCATTCTGCAAGCAAAGGTAATTTCTTTGTCCCCCAGTCTACCAAAGATGGTCTCGGCCCATCCCGAGCATTGATGAAAAAAGAAGTAAATGGATTGCCATACTAATTGAATTTGATATCGAGATAAAACCAACAAAGCTAGTAAAGAGGATGTGGTCTCACCAAACCATTGGCAGAGGAGAATTGTAAGTTGCTCGACATCAATCTGATGAACATTGATGCAGGAAATGTTCCAATTGTTGAAGAGAAAGAAGGTGAGAAAACGCAGGTTTCATCTCATATAGCTGACTATGAATGGTACAACAAATAAGTTTGTTCAGCTTTTGCAAACTTTATCAGTCCCATCAGCTTTGACAAAAACACAAGGAAGGGCGCTTAAACTCAGGGCTGTGAATTTTTTGCATAAATGATAATCTGTTGTTTTGGAGAAATCCTATTGGTTTGTTGCTGAGATGTGTGAATCAGGAAGAGGCAACAAAGGTCATGAACGAATTTCTTTACAATAGTGAATGCGGAGACTGGCTAATCGGAAAAACAAATACTGCATAAAAATCTTGAGGTCAGGTTATTATTGGCCATATTTGTTTTCAGATGTTTATAAATTTGTAAAAGTATGTGACAAATGCCAGAGATTCCAAGGTAAGAAACAATTGAAGTCCTGCCTCTCAAACCTATAGTAATCACCGGGCCTTTCAGCAATGGGGCCTTGATTTCATAGGTGAAATCCATCCACCTTCTAGTGGAAAACATCGGTGGATCCGTCGCCACCGATTATTTTATCGGGCGGATCAAGCTATCCCAATTCGAATGCCACCACAGTCATCATAAACTTTCTGCAGGAATATATATTCGCCAGATTTTACGTCCTAAAAGGTTGGTTGCTGATAATGCTGCTGCGCTTAAAGATAAACATTTGGTCAAATTGTGTGAAGAGCTGGGAATCCAACTGGTACATTCCATGATACTATCCGCAAGGGAACGGTCTAGTGGAGTCATCAAACAAGAGTTTGATCAGGATCATACAGAAACTGCTTGAACAGAATGTTAGAGGCTGGGATTCCAAATTAAAATCTGCATTGTGGGTCGAAGCTGTGGTAACGAGCAAAAAATCAATTGGTACATCTCCCTTTAAGCTGGTATATGTCACTGAGGCCATATTTCCCATCCAACTTGCATTACCAGTTGCAAAAATCTTACAGGAAACGGATGAGGAAACAAATGATCTGACTAGGATGATTCTATAATTTGCGTACTTGCAGTAAGATAAAGGGAAATGCCTCTGGATTTAACTGAATTGCATCAGCAGATGATCGCCAAATTTCGGAGCAAGCAAACCATATACGGGACATGGTCTGAAGGGGACGAGCAGGAGAAAGGCGTTGGGTCGAAAGTTTGAGTCTCTTTGGACAGGTCCTTTTTTGATTGCAGAGGCGCAGCAGAATAACACTTTCATCCTTCAAACTACTTCAGGCGAGCCAGTTTCAGGAGGGCCTTCAACGGGCGCTTCTTGAAGATATAATTTCTCTCTATAAGGCTTCTTTGAAGCCGCCAGCTCTTCTTGTACATAGTTTTATGTTTCCAGTTTTGTTTTCTTTATTTGCTATCCTAATAACCCCATGCCCAATGGTACTAGCAACCATTTTTCAAATTGCAATAAGGCTAATGAGTTCAACAGGGTTCTTGACACCCGCAGTGGAGATGCTCCATCCCAGCTTGAGCCAATAACTCCCAAAGTAAAACCGTCTCTTCGGTTGAACTTTGTAGAGGATATCCTAATCTATTGGTTGCATGCTCAACTAGTTTCTGTTTTCATAGTTCACAAATTTTGATACTCTATTCCATCCAAAAGGTGGAAAACAACGACTTTTTGTGGTTTGGGCGAGCCCCCAGAGTGCTCATTAACCACCGAAGCTGCCCGGCTCTCATTAAGCAGTAAATGGTCGATTTGAAATGCAAAGGAACCACCGAAAGGGTTTGGTTGAGTTAGGGACAAAGTTTCGCGTGCTTTCGCATGAGCCATGTGTCAAAACGTTGAAATGATTGAAGTTTCAAACCGCCGATTAGCTTGCGTTGGAGGACATGATGATCGCTCGTGGGTTCGACCGGTAAAGGTTCCAAGTTTCGGCACATTATCCTGAGCACGTCATATCCAAATCTATGTTAATCAATGACAGTCAGTCAAAGGGTCGTGACGGAGTTCCATTCCCACTGCCAGTTAGATAGGTTCATGATTACTGATAAAGTTATGTGTTCGGGCCCAAAACTCCAAACGATATAGAGAGTCCGAGATCAATAAGATATTTGCCAAAACGATTTTTCCAGCTTAATCGGATTTCCAAATCTCACCTCTATTCAAGCGATTGATCATGGTGCATCCAAATCTGCTAGAAGCTCGAGCCGAAAGTAACACCGGAGTGGGTGGATCGGTAAGCCTGTAAGCCCTTCTTTGTCAAAAGTTTCAAAATTTCATATTGCCCCGAAGGTCCAAATTTCGTTTTTTCTCCCTAAAACTGTCACCTAGCTGTGGGACGGTTTTTCACACATTTTGGCCTGCACTTCCTCAAGTATGTTAAAAAACTCCATAGGGATGTATTTCGAAGTCAAGATCTGCGCCCCCTCAGAATCTGTCATTCTAATGCCCTCGGGTCGAACCTCTAATGCCTTTGTAAACCCTATACCCTGCCCAATCACTCAACAGTCTGTTTGCAAATAAAACTGACCATATCCTTAGCTTCTAGAACCCCTGTTCGAATACCTGGTAGGTCATAAGTTCCAGACACAGTCCACTCTCAGTCATGTCAAGGTCCAGTCCTGCATTAAGATCAGAGGCGTGTGATTAAGCTATGAAAATTTAAGAACACCTCAAGGGCGTAATGTCTCAAGCAGGTTGGTATCTTTTCATATTGTGAGAAGTTAACCACCTTTCATCAACAGTGTCACAGGCATTTGCCCTTTCATATGATGGCAGAATTGCTAAATTGGGTAGGGAAGAACTTATTATTGATGAGGCTTCCATTGCAGAATATACCTGACTGCCTAGGACAAAATGTTGGTTTAAGACTTCTTTGCATTCAAACGTGGAATTCAGGTCCTACCTGTTACTAGTCCACAAATCTATAACATGGAAAAAAGGACATCCCTTTATCCTACCTGGAGCCCAAATGGCAAACACTTTTAAAAGCAATTCTAGTTTATATCTTGCTAGGGACGCACAATAGAGTTCCTATATTAATACTTTAAGCTTTTAAACCATTTCACAGGCAGGGAATCTCTCAACATGCCATATTTCTTCTATAAGATCCTGGTTAAAATGGCAAACAAGTGCAGGCTCAGCCCACCAAAGTCTCAAGCCGGATTTCTCACCAATGCTTAATTTGCCTTCTTATCAAAGAAGGTCTCATGTATGTGATAAGTTAACCACACTCTTTGTTTTGGAAATGAATTTAATAATTGAGAAGTTCCAGAAAGTAAAACAAAGAGATCCAGGAATAGGAATCCTCCTCAAGTAACCATGTATAGCTAGGCAATCTAGCTATGGAGAGGCTATAGCAGCATCTAGCACCCTCGAGAAATCAAGGGAGTTTTAAAAACTTGAAGACAGAAAATTTATGACAGGAAAAAACCCTCTTAACCTGCCATAGAGTGATTCTAGTTCAGAAGAAGAGAAAGGAAGGACACAGGACAGCTTACATGAAAAGCCTAAAGCAGAATTGGGAATAAGGTAACCCACTAATAAAGCTAAAACACAAATTCACCTAAAGTGTAGAGACTTCATCCAAAGAACCCTCATAAAGGTAAAAAAGCAGGAAAATAAACAAACTTCTGAGGGAAATATACGAAATGGAAGTACTTGAAAGAGTCATTAAAGGGAAAATCTACACCAATTTTAGAGCACAATAACCTGTCTGGCTGGTATGAACGAGGCTATTAAGGAAAGGCATGACTCCCACAAGGTGAGAAATAGAGAACTAACCAGAGAGAACATGAAATTGAAACAGCTTGAGAGAGTTAAGAGACCTGTTGAAGAAATTTGAAACCTCAGGAGAGGAGCAAACAAGATTAGAAGCATTGGCAAATCTGGCCACCACCATCATACAAGTGACAGATTCTCCAACAAGGCCTACACAGGTGCGAAAAGTCTGCCAGGATAAAAGCCACAACAACCAAGAAAACGTGAACAATGAAATGGGTTTCAGTATGATCATTTTGAAATTTTGAAAAGGTCTTCAAACAACAGCTTCGGTGGTTTTAGGCTACATCGAGCCTACACATTAAATCCAACCTAAATGCTACTTTCGGTAGATAAGCTATCCGAGAAATGTGTCACTAACCACCGGAAGCGGATCAGTGGTGCAGATTTTGAGCAAGTTTTGGGTAATAGCCAAGATTTCGATTAATGATATGAACTCCGTCTAATGGGATGTCTTGTGAATTATCTCAACCATTCCAGCATCTATTTTTGGTATAGGATGAAGATGAAGAACGCATTCAAAGGTAAAAAGGGTAATTTCCTTTGAACTAAAAGACAGGTATCCTGCCAGCTCAAACAAGTCGACTTGGCCTCAGCAGAAGAACAGAACATAGCCTTGGAAGGTTGTCTCCACATCATCAACATGAAAAAGAGGAGAATCAAAGATCTACCACTTTTGGGGGAAATATCCCTTGTATCTTGTAATGCAGCCATTTATTTTTAGTGTAAGATTCGATCCATGTTTTAGATCAGAAGTTATTTTGTAAACTTATAAATATCGAACAAAAGGATGAACCAGAGGTCTTAATTCCTGATAAATAAATGCTTCTTGTACTTAGACTTCTTATTTGCTAATACATATCGCAGGTTTCTCTCCATTTTTGTGGCAGTCTTTCATACTTTTCTTTCACTGATATACTGTTGTCTGACCTTCAATAGCTGGCATCCTATTGTTTGGTTTATAGCTTTATTATCAGTCTCTTTAATTGTTTATTGAGACCTGCTTTGCATTGGTTTGTAAGCAATCATTTCTCTACCCACTTAAAGCACTGCATCGCTCAAATCCAATCTTGAGAGCAATGCTTCATTTTATTTGACACTTGATGTCTGAATGCTTGTTGAATTGAGTTATCCCATTAATCCATCTCTGAAAAATACTAAAAACATTTATTTTTGTTACTAAATGACTCTCCTGGTTTGGTAAACTACTCTGAGGGTTTCTCTTGAGTGATAACACATGGATTTCAATTACAGGGTTACTGGAAGTCTGAAGGAAAGTATGTGTCATGGTGATTGTTGATAGACTGGACAAGTATGCACAGTTTCCTAGGCACTCTCTCATCCCTTCAAATCCAAGACAGCTTCACACAGCATTCATAAAATAAATTCAAAACTAAATGGAATCCAAAAGATTATTGTAAGTGACAAAGATCCCATCTCACTAGACATTTTGGGATAGAATTATTTTCTTTTTTAGGTAAATTGAATTGGATCATAGCTTCATCCTATCATCCCTCAACTGATGGAAAACTCGAGATAGTGAAAAAATTTTGAAGGATACCATTGTTTTGTCTCTATAAACAAACACAATGGTTCAAATGGTTACCCTTTGGCAGAATGTAGTGGTATGTAATACTTCTTTTCATACTGCAACAAAATGACACATTTATGGAACTCTATGGATACCAATCTCCTTCCATAATACTTCTTCTGTATTAAAAATAATATATGGTCTAAGTCAGGAAGATCACATCGAGCATCAACAAATAAGTTCTCCAAATCTTAAAGGACAACCTGACCATGGCACATAATCGCATGAAACAACAAGCAGATCAACATCGTAGTGAAAGAAGTTTTGAAGTAGGGGATTGGGTGTTTTTAAGACTACAACCATCCAAACATATGTCCCTCAAGAAAGCCAATAAGGATAATAAATTATCACCAAAGTACTATGGTCCTTATAAGGTGTTGCAAAAGATTGGTACTATGGAATACAAATTGGAGTTGCTTGCATCCTCACAAGTACACCCAGTTTTCCATGTTTCATGCTTAAAGAAGGTTATAGGTGACAAGATCCCAGTTCAAGCTATATTTCCAAAACCGATGAGGAAGGAAAAATCATATTGGATCCTGAAGCCATCACTGACACAAGAATTCTCCAGCTGAGGAATAGATTCATTTTAGAGTATCTCATTAAGTGGAGGAAACTTCTTGCTGAAGATTCCACTTGGGAAGATGAGTCTTTTATACATAAGAATTCAAAATTACTCAAGTGTTGCAGAAAACACTTGTCTGAAGGGGAGGTTCATTTTAATCCTTAAATAGTGGCACATTACCCCTTAATTGTGGAATATTACATTAGTAATGTTATTTTATTTATGTCATCATGGGTCCATTAGTTGTAATTGTACATCCTAGTCTCCTATATATACCAAGGAGACATTTTCATTTTGAATCATCTTGTACTTAAACATTTATGTGGTGTATAAGGAGGTTTCCCCCTAAAAGAGGCTTATTATATGAAATTCTCTCTTTTTCAAGGTGTTGAGTACTGATTCTGAGGTTTTTCTATGATATATTGATATTTGGTTCTTAACAGTCCAAATCCAAGTTTTTATATCAACTACAAATATTCTTTGGATATAAATGATTAGTGTAGAAAAAACAACACTCCACCCAACCAAACCCCTCAACTACAATGTATGGCCCCTGATCCTACTTCCACAAAACTTTACCAACTTACTTCTATAGTGGGAAAACCCCCCTATGGACTACACTAGGGTTTCAACATGTAAGCAAAGCTAACTGTCTAAAGTCTCTTACTTTTTAACAACTATCCCAAATACACCCCACATTCATGCATAAAACACAAAGTAAAAAGATCTGGTAACTCTACCTTAAACTCCGTGTTTGGTGTTGATCCTTTTGCATTCGATTGCTCCTCGACTACAAGTCTCCTCCCAAGGTTGAACTGCATTCATAAACAAACAAACAAATAACTATGAAAATGCATATTATATATGAATTAGTGGGTTATATGTCATAATAAAACATAAATCAAACATAAATATTGAACACATCATATTCGGGACAGAAAAAAGTATTCCTTTTTATTAATCTCACAAAGTTACTTACAATGAGATCGATGACTACTCCTCGAACCTGGTCTGGGCTCCTCTTCAACAAGCTCCAACTGTGCTTCTACATATCTTTCTCCTCTTCATCTCTCTCTAGGAAATGGATTAGGCTTGCAATGGAAGAAAAAGGAAAGAATAGGGAATTCTAGCTCAAATTCTTGGGGCAAGGGGGAAAAGTGAAATGGGCAGAGTTTCATTGTTCTTATGCTTATATTTGGAATGAGACCCCAAAACCTCCTTTTATATGACAAAAGGATGGTTATTCGGTTGGGTGATGGGCTATAGGCGGTGGGAAAGTTGGGAAACTACCCAATATCCCGTAATCTCAACGAATTCCTTGCAACTTTTTAATTTTTACAACTTTTGCGAGTATACGTGGGATGTAGTGGTGCAGCTAGAGTACGTACGTCGGAAGTAATGGTGCAACTAGCATAAATACATGGGCATTAATGGTGCAACTAGCGTACATACGTGGGAATTAATGGTGCATGGAACGTACATCTTCAAAAATAGTGTTTTTAAGAAGAGTTGATCAGTGATCGCTTGGAAAAAATGGTAAGTAAGGAGGCCTGATGCCAGGTATGCACGTATGGTGAAATTTAGGTTTATAACAGATGCCCCCTAATATGTGAGGTCAGAAGAGCATCTGATGGCCCAAATACATTACAAATCTTCACCAACGTATGAAGCGAGTGAGCCCGAGACCATAGTTCGGGAGGTGCCATCTGCAAAAATAATAATTGTCTCACGGAGGCGG
>SNQJ01S0072019.1:0-46697 GCA_010110895.2 Picea sitchensis | reverse complement strand
AAATCTCTTGAATATTCGACTAGAAATTGTGCATCTCTTCTTTCATGAAAACATGAAGATCACATAATTGTTGAAGTGAGTTATGGTGATGATTTTAATTATAATTAGAAGTAATAAATACATTCATTAATATTACTTATAAGAACTTAATATCTTGGTATATTAATCTCAATTAATATCTTTTAATTTCTACTACCTCAACCATTCGAGCTTTTTTAAATTTGTTTAAAAATGGTGCAATTAAATAATTATTTGAAGATGAGAATCTACTTTAATAACGAATTTTCAATAGTATTACATTTCGTTTTTATATCACTTCAATATTCCCATTCAATAGACTCTGCCCCATAAACTTAACCCCACATCCATTTCCTCCATCTCCTACAATCTAGAAAGCCCACCTTTGTAATAATAATAGTAATTTAATTTTAAGGTGACAACTAAGCTAGACACCAAATTGGTGTATGAGACCCCCTTATTTGTGGTACAAGGGATCCTCCTTTGAACAAAGATTTAGTTTCTAAAGTCTACAGAGGTGTACATACCCTATGTATTTGAACCTACGACCTCATAGGAGATAACACATGTTCTTAACCATTAGGATCCCGAACAATGGACTTATTTTTTTATGAAACACTTGAAATTTATCTTCAAATACCATGGATGCAATATCAAGACAATGTTTTAAATACACTATAGATGTTGACTCTAATCGATCCAAACTCTATCGAGAATCATTAGTATACATCACCTAGAAATCGTTAAAGATTTTGACAAGATGACCTCACTCGACACCAATAACACATCCAAACACTTTAGGCTTCAATTTTACTAAATAAAATAGGCTTCAAAATGTTTTGGTGACTTTAAGTTGATTTGTAATTTAAAAAACAAAAATGTTGTGTCTAAACATTAATAAGATGAAAATTTGTACTTTTTTATTTAAAATCTTGTAAGATTTTTTTTTTTTTTTTTCAAATAGAAAATTGACTCAAATTTATATTAGAGTATAAATTCGTTTATGTAAGAAAGTGTTTCTGGAAGAGTTCTCATGCGAGCCTCGATAAAAAGAAACTAGTAAACCATTCAAGAGAATAACAATAACAGACCATACCTAAACTCAAAGATACTTACAAAAAAATGAGAAAAGGATAAATCTTAGACATCAGAGATAGAAATACAAAATTCTACTATTCATTTTTCCCCCTAGGTTGGAGATGGCTAAAAAAAGATAAGATTTGTGTGTTGAATTTCGGTCCCATTTTCCCAAAGAAAATAAGACAGTGTGCCTGCATGTTCCTTGAGTGCCATCTTTGAGAGAAAGTCCACCTCTTTGTTGTGATCCTTGAAGATGTGCTGGAAATTTACATCTTTGAAGTTAGTCGCCAACTCTTTTTTTTGTTTGTTTCCATCCCTCCAAGTTTACCTCAAGCAATTGACCCTTTCGATTTATCCAATCAATTATAACCTTTGAGTCACCCAATACTAGAAGTTTTTCAGTCAACCAAATGATTGTCAGAGTGAGTGTTGCCCATAATCCCAAGAGCTTGGCCTTTGTGTTTGTGTCGGCTCAGCAGTTTATGTACCCTTTTAAAACGTTGCTTGAACTAAACTTTATGATTCCCCCTGCACCACAACGCTGACCATTTGAATGGGCTACACCATCAAAGCATGCAATATTGAAGCCTTCAAACATCCAAAAATTGTATGTTTTGATTTGTTTAACATGTAATTTTGAAGGCTGCCAGAAGTAGGATCCCAAAGTCCTTTGGAGTGCTACGATAGGAGAGGGGATTCGCTCCTCAAATATAGTGTGGCTTCTCTCTAACCAGAAGTTCCAACACACCATCACTTCCAGACTAAGGGGTGTTGTGTAAATTGTTGACTAATGTGGCCTTCCCATTTTAAATTTAAATGATAGAGAGAAAAAACACGATTCCATACCTCATTTGTGAAGGGGTAATGGATGAGTATATGGTCGATGTTTTCAATATTACAGTTTCAATGTTGACAAAGCCCCAAGCCCTCCTAGCCTTTTTTCTGAAGCGAGTCCCAAGTGAGCACCTTGTGATTTGTAGCAAGCTACAAAAAAATATTTATTTTAAGTTGAATCTTCCATTTCCATAGCTTTTTGAACCATCCATTGGTGAATGGGATGTCCATAGAATTTAATGAGTGCATTGTAGATGTTCTTGATTGATATGCTTCTAGAGGAGTCGACCCCGCCCACATCAGGGAATTCGCCTTGCTCCTGAGAAGGATGTTTGCGCCTCTTAAAGTCGTGCAGGAAGAGTTCCACTATGTTGCTAATTCACCTATGAGGCCGAGTGCATTACTGTTTTTCCAAATATCTAGAAAGGAAAACATGCTAGAAGGGTCACACAATTGATCTAAAATTGTAATATTAATTCTATTTAGATGAGAAATCACGGTGGCTGATAGGAGGGAATGGTCCTCGACGCCAATTAATTTTTCCATGCCAATTAAAATTTGTTGACCCAATCTTGGGCTCCATTGTAGCCATTGAAGAAGGGCAAGGATATTTCTCTTGAGGGCAGACCAAAAACTAGAGGCCGCATTTTGTTTGTGGGAGGCTTTCTATAACCAGGTAGTAACAATAGTGTTTTTTAAATATTTTTCGAGAAGAATTTCATGCAATAGACCTTGCAAGAGTGTGTTGGTATGAAGAGTTGAGTTGAAAAGAAGAAGATTCAGTAGCCCCCAACCTCCCCGATCCTTTGGCTTTGACAGTAGATCCCATCTACATAGGTGGAACTAATGTTTATCAGTATTTCCTTTCCATAAAAAATCGAACATCAGTTGACATCCAGAAGATCCAAGGACATCCAGAAGATGGATTGGTTTTCTAGTATATGTTTTACCAGTATAATTAGACCTCCCAGTGATAGCCAATTGTTACACCATATCTCAATTTTCTTTTCCAGTTTTTCCACAAGCCAATGCTAGTCAACAAGTTTTGAGAAACTTGGCTTTATATAGTATCCGAGATACTTGAAGCTCGAGTTTAGTTCGACAAAGGAGAAAGGAGTAGCCAACTTGAAAGGAATGAGGTCTGCCTCTTCTAAACCCCAGTAGTGAACAATTGTTTTTGAAATGTTTATGCTCATCCCAAAATCAAAACAAAATAATTGTGAGATCTAGGTATCGCTGTCCACTCCATGATATTAGCCTTTCACAAAATTAGTACATCGTCTACAAACATAATATGAACGATATTTATAAAATTTGTAGCCTTTATACCTGAAATTTCTCCTTCAGATATGCTCTTTTTAAACATAAGGGTGAGTCCCTCCATGATTAGAATAAATAAATATTGGGAAAGTGGGCAACCCTCCCGAAGCCCCCTTTCACTCTTGAAAAAGTCAATAGCCTCATCGTTTATTAGCACAACAAAACTAGCACTAGTAACACAGCTCATAATCCAATCAGTCAAGTGTGTGCCAAACCCTGCTACTAGTAAAATTAGTTTTAGGTACTCCNTCGAGAATCATTAGTATACATCACCTAGAAATCGTTAAAGATTTTGACAAGATGACCTCACTCGACACCAATAACACATCCAAACACTTTAGGCTTCAATTTTACTAAATAAAATAGGCTTCAAAATGTTTTGGTGACTTTAAATTGATTTGTAATTTAAAAAACAAAAATATTGTGTCTAAACATTAATAAGATGAAAATTTGTACTTCTTTATTTAAAATCTTGTAAGATTTTTTTTTTTTTTTCAAATAGAAAATTGACTCAAATTTATATTAGAGTATAAATTCGTTTACGTAAGAAAATGTTTCTGGAAGAGTTCTCATGCGAGCCTTGATACAAAAAAACTAGTAAACCATTCAAGAGAATAACAATAACAGACCATACCTAAACTCAAAGATACCTACAGAAAAATGAGAGAAGGATAAATCTTGGACATTAGAGATAGAAATACGAAATTCTACTGTTCATTTTCCCCCCTAGACCAGAGATGGTTAAAAAAAGATAAGATTTGTGTGTTGAATTTCGGTCCCATTTTCCCAAAGAAAACAAGACAGTGTGCCTGCATGTTCCTTGAGTGATTTCTTTGAAAGAAAGTCCACCTCTTTGTTGTGATCCTTGAAGATGTGCTGGAAATTTACATCTTTGAAGTTAGTCACCAACTCTTTTTTTTGTTTGTTTCCATCCCTCCAAGTTTACCACAAGCAATTGACCCTTTTGATTTATCCAATCAATTATAACCTTTGAGTCACCCAATATTAGAAGTTTTTCAGTCAACCAAATGATTGCCAGAGTGAGTGTAGCCCATAATCCCAAGAGCTTGGCCTTTGTGTTTGTGTCGGCTCAGCAGTTTATGTACCCTTTTAAAATGTTGCTTGAACTAAACTTTATGATGCCCGTTGCACCACAACGCTGACCATTTGAATGGGCTACACCATCAAAGAAAGCAATATTGAAGCCTTCAAACGTCCAAAAATTGTAAGTTTTGATTTGTTAACTTGTAATTTTGAAGGCTTCCAGAAGTAGGATCCCAAAGTCCTTTGGAGTGCTACGATAGGAGAGGGGATTCGCTCCTCAAATATAGTGTGGTTCCTCTCTAACCAGAAGTTCCAACACACCATCACTGCCACACTAAGGGGTGTTGTGTAAATTGTTGACTAATTGTTAAAGCAGTCTGTGATAATGTGGCCTTCCCATTTTAAATTTAAATGATAGAGAGAAAAAACACGATTCCATACCTCGTTTGTGAAGGGGCAATGGATGAGTATATGGTCGATGTTTTCAATATTACAGTTTCAATGTTGACAGAGCCCCAAGCCCTCCTAGCCTTTTTTCTGAAGCGAGTCCCAAGTGGGCACCTTGTGATTTGTAGCCAGCTACAAAAAAATATTTATTTTAAGTTGAATCTTCCATTTCGATAGCTTTTTGAACCATCCATTGGTGAATGGGATGTCCATAGAATTTAATGAGTGAATTCTAGATGTTCTTGATTGATATGCTTCTAGAGAAGTCGCCCCCCGCCCACATCAGGGAGTTCGCCTTGCTCATGAGAAGGATGCCTGCGCCTCTTAAAGTTGTGCAGTAAGACTTCCACTATGTTGCTAATTCACCTATGAGGCCGAGTGCATTAGTGTTTTTCCAAATATCTGGAAAGGAAAACATGCTATAAGGGTCACACAATTGAGCTAAAATTGTAATATTAATTCTATTTAGATGAGAAATCACGGTGGCTGATAGGAGGGAATGGTCCTCCAGGCCACTTAATTTTTCCTTGCCAATTAAAATTTGTTGACACAATCCTGGGCTCCATCGCAGCCATTGAAGAAGGGCAAGGATATTTCTCTTGAGGCCAGACCAGAAACTAGAGGCCGCATTTTGTTTGTGGGAGGCTTTCTATAACGAGGCAGTAACAATAATGTTTTTTAAATATTTTTCGAGAAGAATGTCATGCAATAGACCTTGCAAGAGTGTGTTGGTATGAAGAGTCGAGTTGAAAAGAAGAATATTCAGTAGCCCCCAACCTCCCCGATCCTTTGGCTTTGAGAGTAGATCCCATCTACATAGGTGGAACTAATGTTTATCAGTATTTCCTTTCCATAAAAAATCGAACATCAGTTTATGGATTTGATTTAGAATTTTGTGCGGGATACGCTTAAAGGACATCCAGAAGATTGATTGGTTTTCTAGTATATGTTTTACCAGTATAATTAGACCTCCTAGTGATAGCCAATTGTTACACCAAATCTCAATTTTCTTTTCGAGTTTTTCTACAAGCCAATGCTAGTCAACAAGTTTTGAGAAACTTCGCTTTAGATAGTATCCGAGATACTTGAAGCTCGAGTTTAGTTTGACAAAGGAGAAACGAGTAGCCAGCTTGAAAGGAATGAGGTATGCCTCTTCTAAACCCCAGTAGTGAACAGTTGTTTTTGAAATGTTTATGCCCAGCCCAAAATCCAAACAAAATAACTGTGAGATCTAGATATCGCTGTCCACTCCGTGATATTAGCCTTTCACAAAATTAGTACATCATCTACAAACATAATATGAACGATATTTATAAAATTTTTAACCTTTATACCTGAAATTTCTCCTTCAGATATGCTCTTTTTAAACATAAGGGTGAGTCCCTCCATGATTAGAATAAATAAATATGCTCTTTTTAAACATAAGGGTGAGTCCCTCCATGATTAGAATAAATAAATATTGGGAAAGTGGGCAACCCTGTCGAAGCCCCCTTTCACTCTTGAAAAAGTCAGCCGCCGCATCGTTTATTAGCACAACAAAACTAGCGCTAGTAACACAACTCATAATCCAATCAGTCAAGTGTGTGCCAAACCCTGCTACTAGTAAAATTAGTTTTAGGTACTCCCAGTCAATACTATTATAGGCTTTTTTTAAATCCATTTTCATCACCAATGACTTAATGTTTTTTTTGAAAAGATTGACTTGATCCTATTTGCAATGACTTTTGCAATCACTTTGTAGATCAGATTGTATAAGGTAATTGGCTGAAAATCTTCAAAAGAGACAGGCTTATTCTCCTTTGAAATAAGTGCTAGAAATGTCGAATTTATGCCCCCACAAAATGGCCTTTTCTCCTAAAGAGATTTTAAATTTCAATTATTAAGATTAAAATTGAAAAATGAAACTGATATTTAAGTAGCTGAGGATGAGTAATCCATTTTGAGGATGAGTAATCCATTTTTATTTTTGAAGCTGATGTCTCCTCGCAATAATTTAGAAAGTTTATTATCTATAAATCATGAAAAAATACTCGAGGATTTTCCAAAAAAAATTTGAATGTTTTTTAATTAAATATTTAATTGAACCCTATATAAATAATAAAAATATTTAATTTCCTTTATAAATAATAAATATACAGTTAAAGAGATTCGGGATTCGGAATTAGGGTTTTCGTATGTGAGGAATAAAAAATCTCCTCCTAAGCACGAAAGATAGAACACCGTCCTCTCATCGACAATAAAGAACCTGTAAAACCCTGGAGTTCTACAGCAGAGAGAAGTGTATGCATCCATCGCAGATGTGCTTTCTTAATTGTGCGGACAATGAGCCACTTATTAGTCAAAACACGGTAACCAGAAATCTTATCATGTATTGGGTCTTGGAGCAGGTCATTACCTACATGACGGAAATTTTTGTCCATCGAATTCCAACCCTGTACACTGAGCCAAAATGTGTTTATTAATAAATAGTTCACGTATCCACCCGAGAATAATATAGAGCTCTAACAGTCGAGGTTTTACTTCACATAATCACGAGAGAGGTATTAACGCAGAGTGGGAAAAAACTCTACCAAGTCATCTGGAGCACAAGGAACCTGGGGATATGGATGGTGGCCGTGAATAGCCACGTATGAATCAGGAAGCACTAGGCTTACCGCAGGGCGGGAGCGTTCGGGTTAGGTTTACGGTAGGATGCGAGCTCTGGGCACAGGCTAAGATAGCTAGGGTTTCTTTTGTTTTTTTTGTAGTTTTGTAGTTTTGTGACTAAAGAACTAATTAGTGGACTACTTTCTAGATCGCTTTCAAGGTCCGGAGATTTGGGGAAGTTCGAGGTTGGATGAGGTGGTGGAAGATACTTCCTATGGACAAAAATGTTACCATTTTTTTGGTATAAGTGGTAAGTTAGAAATTTCACTTAGGTTCCGTCTCTCATAAAAAAATACCTTGTAAACTGGCAAGATCTTGGTAATGAAACGCGATAGAAAACGAGATCCCTTCCTAATAAAAAAAATCTATGTAAACTTTCAAAATCTAAGTTCTTGGCTATAATGATTATTTTCCCTCTAAAAGAACTTAGATTTTGAAAGTTTACATAGATTTTTATTTTTTTAATTAGGAAGGGATCTCGTTTTCTATCCCGTTTCATTACGAAGATCTTGCCAGTTTAGAAGGTATGAGAGACGGAACCTAAGTAAAATTTCTAACTTGGCACCTAGACTAAAGAACTAGTAACATTTTTATCCATAGGAAGTATCTTCCACCACCTCATCCAACCTCGAACTTCCCTAAATCTCTTGACCCTCAAAGCGATCTAGAAAGTAGTCCACTAATTAGTTCTTTAGTCACAAAACCACTAACAAACAAAAGAAACCCTAGCTATCTTAGCCTGTGCCGAGAGCTCGCATCCTGCCRTAAACCTAACCGGAACGCTCCCACCCTGCGGTAAGCCTAGTGCTTCCTGATTCATACGTGGCTCCTCACGGCCACCATCCTTATCCCCAGGTTCCTTGTGCTCCAGATGACCTGGTAGAGTTTTTTCCCACTCTGCGTTAATACCTCTCTCGTGATTATGTGAAGTAAAACCTCGACTGTTAGAGCTCTATATTATTCTCGGGTGGATACGTGAACTATTTATTAATAAACACATTTTGGCTCAGTSACCAGGGTTGGAATTCGATGGACAAAAATTTCCRTCATGTAGGTAATGACCTGCTCCAAGACCCAATACCTGATAAGATTTCTGGTTACCKTGTTTTGACTAATMAGTGGCTCATTGTCGGCACAATTAAGAAACCAGCTCTGCGATGAATACATACACTTCTCTCTGYTGTAAAACTCCAGGGTTTTACAGGTTCTTTATTGTGGATGAGAGGACGGTGTTCTATCTTTCGTTCTTGGGAGGAGATTTTTTATTCCTCACACATAGGAAAACCCTAATTCCGAATCCCGAATCTCTTTAAGTGTATATTTATTATTTATAAAGGAAATTAAATATTTTTATTATTTATATAGGGTTCAATTAAATATTTAATAAAAAAACATTCAAATTTTTTTTGAAAATCCTCGAGTATTTTTTCATGATCTATAGATAATAAACTTTATAAATTATTGCGAGGAGACATCAACTTCAAAAATAAAAATGGATTAATCATCCTCAGCTACTTAAATTTCAGTTTCATTTTTCAATTTTAATCTTAATAATTGAAATTTAAAATCTCTTTAGGAGAAAAGGCCATTTTTGTGGGGCATAAATTCGACATTTCTAGCACTTATTTCAAAGGAGAATAAGTCTGTCTCTTTTGAAGATTTTCAGCTAATTTCCTTATGCAATTTGATCTACAAAGTGATTGCAAATAGGATCAAGCCAATCTTGTCAAGATGCGTTTGGACACGAAAGTCTACATAGCATTCAAAAAAAGAACATTAAGTCATTGGTGATGAAAATGGATTTAAAAAATTAAAAAAATCCTATGATAGTATTGACTAGGAGTACCTAAAACTGATTTTACTCATAGCAGGATTTGGCACACACTTGACTGATTGCATCATGAGCTGTGTTACTAGCGCTAGTTTTGTTGTGCTAATAAACGATGAGGCGACGGACTTTTTCAAGAGTGAAAGGGGGCTTCGGCAGGGTTGCCCACTTTCCCAGTATTTATTTATTCTAATCATGGAGGGACTCACCCTTATGTTTAAAAAGAGCATATCCGAAAAACAAATTTCAGGTATAAAGGTTACAAATTTTATAAATATCGTTCGTGGACAGCGATATCTAGATCCCATAGTTATTTTATTTGGTTTTTGCGTTGAGCATTAACACTTCAAAAACAACTATTCACTACTGGGGTTTAGAAGAGGCAGACCTCATTCCTTTCAAGTTGGCTACTCCTTTCTCCTTTGTCGAACTAAACTTCGGCTTCAAGTATCTCGGATACTATCTAAAGCCAGGCTCCTCAAAACTTGTTGAGTGGCATTGGCTTGTGGAAAAACTGGAAAAGAAAATTGGGATATGGTGTAACAACTGGCTATCACTGGGAGGTCGAATTATACTGGTAAAACATATACTAGAAAACCAATCCATCTTCTGGATGTCCTTGGAGCGTATACCGCGCAAAATTCTAAGTCAAATCCGTAAAATGATGTTCGATTTTTTATGGAAAGGAAATACTGATATGCACTATGTGACACCAATTTTTTTTGCACACATCTATTCGTGCTAGTCTATGGCCCATACAAATACAATGTTGAACCAATATCTCTTATACCATAATGTAATGTCCCCAACCACCCCATGGTGGGCACCGTCACACAACCTAAACTTCTATAGCTCTTAGTCAATAAAATTGTAATTCCCCAGAACACTATTGAGTAATGTAATATGAAGTTTCTCTACACATATTGTAATATAACAAAATTCTGTGCAATATCACTTGAAGTAACACACTCAACCCAAGCTTGAGTCACACCACACAACTTATAATAGTGGAAGAAACATTCTCTTTTCAGTACAACCTTAAGCAATGAAAGTAACTCAACATTAACTGCACACACCAACATATTTATCACACAACATAACTATTCACACATCCATCTAGGAATTATGCGCCATGTCTGATTTTATTGTGYGCAGGGTATGTTTCCTTGAAAACGCATAGAAATTCCAACCTCTTGATGCACACATGATACAAACCTACGTAGTCAGCCACTCAATCCTCTTTGAAGAGTATTAACCAATTCAAAAGATTAACTTATCAAACAAGGCTATCATCAACTCAGGTACCTATGCACAACTATAGATAAATGCTATAGGTACCATAATTACATGTGCAAGCAACATTAAAGAGAACAAAAATAAAAAATTATATAGAACGACCCATATAAGAATTAACCGATGTCAAACACAGACAAATAAGGACGTGGTAAACAAGACAAGTACATAAAGAACACTTATCCTTCATGAAAGTCACCAACTATGGCCTTGATTCAAACTTTCTTCCTAGCCATAGATGTTTTTTCTCAAATCTTTCAGCAACAGGTCACCCCCAAGCTGGGGCTTGAATCCACTAGGTAAAAATACTTCTAGTAACACACTAAGGTCTGACTCACAAGAAAATTGCTCAGCCCTAGATGCCCGTTGTTGAAAATATCCCATAGTCCCTCACTTCCCACACACCTATCATACCCAATGAAGTGTTCCCCTTCTCTTCCTAATATTCCTTCGGATTTCCCACTTCCCTTCCCAAGGTTACCAACAAGATTCTGAACATAAAGTCTCCAAACCCTGCTACTAATTCTCAATGCACTAGGGAAAAATTCTTAGCAATACTCTCACCTGGAGAGTATGCTCCTAAGTCTAACAACGACTTCACAAAAACCAATATCTCTCTGAGAGAGACTTCTGAGGGTTTTTCATCTCGTCTCCTTGAAAGTAAACTCAAATTACAAAACCACAACTCTTTACAAGCTTCTCTATGAAAATAAGGTAACAATCATATTTTCCCATACAGTCTGACCCCCTTCTACTCACAAGATCCTGAAACATGACTAATAATTCAATAATACCCAAAATACACTAAGGATAGAAATATATATGGCATTCCTTCCACTTGACACGTTTCATATTTAGAAGTATCTTTAAGCCACTTGGTGATTCTCTCCTTACCCTCGGGAACTTAGGATAAAAACATATCCACGTTACACTCTTTGTAAGTATTATTAAAATATTCCCCCCCTTTTCCTTTTTTTAGTGGAGTCACCCCCCCATCTCATTTCATGTGAGTCTATATACGCACAGTGATGAAATATTATATTAGTAATCATGATTATATTTACATGGATATGCGCACTAACCTATCTATGTCCAAGCTCACTACCCTCATAATCAAACAGGATCTGTGGCCTTAAAACACATATAGTAATATATGTAAATTAGGTTTGCGTATTTCTAGTCATTACCACATAGTCACCCAAGTGCATGGAACATAGTGCAATGTGGACACTTACGCAGGTGTGTGTAACACATAAAATGTGTGCACCTTGTCTTTGATAACATTTTTGTGTGCACTACTATGATGTGTGCAATACCAAAACCAAGTGCTAACGACCCACTATCCTAAATGTAAATTACATTTACAATTGTTTCCAATGACTCACCAGCCTATATGCTCAATTACAAAGGGTTCTGGATCATGGACATTACACTACGCAACCTTGCCTCATACATATCGTTTGCAAAATTAATACACATTTGTTTCTATTAAAAATTTGGGGACATCAACACTGCATTATTATTCAGGTCAGAGTATAACTCTGTAGAAGTAAAAATGAAAAATATGTAGGTCCTTCCCACACCCTTATTTGAGACCTATCTCATTGGGTCCCCCTTTTCACCCTGATTATTGTGATCCCTATAATTTTTAACCTTTTTTATACCTCATGGACCCATACCCTTCCTGAAAACCTTATTTCCCACTTATCCCATTGGTTTCCTCTTGTTTCCTTGATCATAGTGGTATATATTACTTATATCTAWTTTTTTGTCTGTGGACCCACCCCTCATCCCCTCATGGCTCCCACTCTCCAAGAATAAACCAATCAAAAACTGAATAATGACCTTATTTACCTTCAAGCCCAAGTGAATAATGGCATTCTTTCCATTCATGACAAAATGGAATACATCGAGGAACAACTAGGTAGCCACATTGATGAACTCAATTCCACCCTTGAACAATTCATCAAACAATTTTAGGATCATTCCTGCTTGGACCTACCTCTCTATACTGAATGTGTTGACTCCAACCAACCTCTGCAGTCTCATTCCAACTCCCTACCTTATGACCCTCATCTTTATAGAGTTGAGGTGAACAAATCTAATGGCTTATATCCAACAACCTGGAACACTACTTATCCCTCCATGGAATTACTGATGAGTTGACCAAACTTCACGCTAAGGGTATGTTTCTTGGTCACAATTTGTTGCAAGGTTGTATGAATTCTTTGACATGGAAAACCACCATTTAGGATATATGACTAAGTTGAAATAGTCTAGAACAATGGAAGATTTTATTATATACTTTGAGCACTTGGCTTTCCAAATGAACGACGTGACAAAGGATTTCTTTTGGGAATTGTTTATCAGTTGTCTCAAGGATGAAATATGATCCCACATCATAATGGATCTCCCATAGACTTTGTTGGAAGAAATTGAACGTGCCAAGGAGGCACAATAGGTCATATTGGCCTAGATANTTTTTTGTCTGTGGACCCACCCCTCATCCCCTCATGGCTCCCACTCTCCAAGAATAAACCAATCAAAAACTGAATAATGACCTTATTTACCTTCAAGCCCAAGTGAATAATGGCATTCTTTCCATTCATGACAAAATGGAATACATCGAGGAACAACTAGGTAGCCACATTGATGAACTCAATTCCACCCTTGAACAATTCATCAAACAATTTTAGGATCATTCCTGCTTGGACCTACCTCTCTATACTGAATGTGTTGACTCCAACCAACCTCTGCAGTCTCATTCCAACTCCCTACCTTATGACCCTCATCTTTATAGAGTTGAGGTGAACAAATCTAATGGCTTATATCCAACAACCTGGAACACTACTTATCCCTCCATGGAATTACTGATGAGTTGACCAAACTTCACGCTAAGGGTATGTTTCTTGGTCACAATTTGTTGCAAGGTTGTATGAATTCTTTGACATGGAAAACCACCATTTAGGATATATGACTAAGTTGAAATAGTCTAGAACAATGGAAGATTTTATTATATACTTTGAGCACTTGGCTTTCCAAATGAACGACGTGACAAAGGATTTCTTTTGGGAATTGTTTATCAGTTGTCTCAAGGATGAAATATGATCCCACATCATAATGGATCTCCCATAGACTTTGTTGGAAGAAATTGAACGTGCCAAGGAGGCACAATAGGTCATATTGGCCTAGATAAAAAATAATTATTTTGTTCCCCATCCTCAACCCACCATCCCTTCCCCTCAAACCACTCCTATCAAGCTCCAAAAATTAACACGTGTGGAAATTGCTGAATTTCAACTCAACAATATTTTCTATAACTATGATGATAAATACTCTCCAAGGAACATGTGTAAATAACATAAACATTTTATGGCCATTTTACAGGAAGTTTTAGACGAAAATGTTGAGGTTTCACCTAAAGCAATGGTACCCCAAAAAGATGATCTTACGCTTCCCTCTAATTCTCCTGAAGTTGAACCATTGATTACGTTGAAATCTCTTACTAGATTTTTTGCTCCCCAAACCCCCAAATTGATTGCTTACATTAAGAAACGAATATTCATCATCCTAGTTAATAGTGGAAGAACTCATAATTTCATTCATCACACCCTTGCCAAAGCGATCAATTGCTATATCTGTGATGTCAACAATTTTCAAATCATGATTTTCAATGGTGATTCCATGAAATGTGGGGGGCATTGTGCAAATGGGTTCCTACAAATTGGTGAGTGTAACCAGGAATATCACATTGTTTTCTAATGGCATGTGTGGTTGTGATAATGTGTTTGGTGTTGAATTTTTATGCACTCTTGGCCCCATAACCATGGATTTTAAGGATTTAACCATGAAATTCTAACATGACAACCAAAAATATAAACTCCAAGGCATTACAATAGGTTCTCTAAGATCATCAAATCCCATTGAATGGAAAAGATACTCAATTCCCATTGCATGGAAAAGTTACTCTAAAAGGTTCATTCTGGAATCATTTCCCAACTCCATTCCATTCAAGCAGTTGAGACACCCCGAGTACACCCCAAACTTCAATATATCATTTCCCACCATCACATTATTTTCCAAAATCCCCAGGGCCTTCCCGCCTCCCACATTGGCCATGGAAATTCCATTCCTTTAATCCTAGTCATTATTCATCCCAATGTTTTCCCTTATCATCATCCCTTTGATTAAAAAAATGAAATTGATAAAATTGTCCATGAATCACTAGAAGTGAGTGTTATCCATCCTAGTACCATCCCCTATTCTTCCCCTTTTCTCATGGTCCTCAATATGGAAGGAACTTGGCGCATGTGTCCTAATTTTCATTCCCTCAACAAACTTACCATCAAGGAAAAATTCCCCATTCCCATCATAGATGACCTTCTAGATTAACTTAGTGGGGATCAATATTTTACCAAAGTTGCCTTCCTTCTGGCTACCGCTAGATATGTATGAAGGATGAAGACATTCCCAATACTACATTTCACAATCATGAGGGACACAATGAGTTCTTGGTCATACCCTTTGGTCTCTGTAATCCCCCCTCCACTTTTCAAAGTCTCATGAATCATGTCTTTCATCCTTTACTCCGTCACTTTGTGTTATTTTTCTCTGATGACATTCTCATCTAGAGTAAAATGTGGCTATCCCATCTCACCCATGTATATCAATTTTTCCATCTCCTCTCCGAGCATAAAATTTTCCTAAAATATTATAAAGGTTTTTTTTGGTTTCTTTGAATTTGAGTACTTGGGCCATATTGTTGGCAAGGATGGTGTAAGGGTGGATCCTAACAAAATTGAATCTATGCCAAATTAGCCTCTCCATAAAACTCTTAGAATTGTTCATGGTTTCCTAGGTTTAACATGATATTATCACAAAGTTGTTCATAATTATGGAAAAATTGTAGCCCCTTCCACAACTCTCCTTAAAAAGAATTCTTTCAATTGGACTCTAGTAGCTCACTAATCCTTTGAAGCCTTGAAAAACGCTATGTGCACTAATCCTGTACCGGCCCTACCTAACTTCACCAAGACCTTTGTTTCATAATTTGATGCATCAAGGAGAGGAATCACGGTAGTCATCATGCAAGGGGGATGAGCTTTAGCTTTCACCAACAAATGGTTATCGAATTGAAATTTGGGCCAACAAATTTATGCAAAGTAAATGTTCGTTATTTTTCATGCTGTGGATATTTGGTGCCCTTATTTATTGGGACAACACTTCCTTTTAGAAATAAAAATGGGTGACCAAGTTTTTTGGATATGATTATGAGATTCTTTACAAGAAGGGAAAAGAAAATGTGGTTGTTGATGCTCTTTCTAGGAAATATGAATAAGAAGGATCCCTCTTTTCCCTTTCATTCATTATCATTAATTGGCTTCAGGATGTTCACCAGGAATGGTTGCAAGACTCCAAAATTTATAGCCTAATCCAAAAAATTTAACATGATCCCCAATCTACTCTAGGGTATTCTTGGCATAATGAAGAGTTTCTCTATAAAGTTCGTTTGTATTTAAGAAAATAGTCATCTCTTAAATCGAAGGTGTTCTTTGAGTTTCATGCTTCACCTACAACTAGCCATTCAGATTTTACCAAAACTTATGAACTAGTCAAATGATATTTATTCTAGGACAGTATGAAATATGACATCCACACATTTGTGGCTGAAAGTGATACATGTCAGCACAATAAGGGAGAGACTCTAAAACCTCATGGTAAACTCCAATTTCTTTCACTTCAACCTACTATTTGGATGGATATTTCTATGGATTTAATTGTTGGATTCCCCAAATTAGGAAATAAGTTCATCATAATGGTGGTAGTGGATTGTCTTTCCATATATGCTCATTTATGTTCTCTTCAACACCCATTCACAATATCCATAGTGGCTCAATTGTTTGTGGATAATATCTTCAAACTACATGGCATGCCTCATTCTATCATTTTTTACCATGATCTCACTTTTACCAGGAATTTCTAGAAAGAATTATTGAGGCTCGAGGGAACCCAATTGCATATCATCTCATCCTATCGTCCCCAAACTGATGGCCAATTAGAAGTGGTCAACAAGTGTTTGGAAACATATTTGAGGTGTTTTGAATTTGATAGACAACATCAATGGCTTCACTAGTTACCCTTAGCTAAATCGTGGTACAAAACCTCTTATCATACTACCACGCACATGACTCCTTTTGAAGTAGTCTATAGACAAAAGCCACCATCATTTCTCCGGTGTACATGCCCGTTGTCTCCAAGGTTCAAGAGGTTGACCACAATCTTTTAGTTCACATGACAATTCTCCATAATATAAAATAAAATTTGGTCATGGCCCAAAACTGCATGAAGCAACAGAAAGATCAAGGTAATTTTGAACGTTAATTTCCTGAAGGGGACTGGGTTTTTATTCATCTACAGCCATACAAGAATATTTCACTCAAATCCCAATAGTGTCAGAAAATTTCCCCAAAATGTTATGTTCCTTAAACTATTCTCAAACGTGTAGGGCGAGTTGCCTATAAATTAGCTTTACCTAGTCACTCCAAGCTACACTCATACCAGCCTACTAGAGTTGAATGAATAAGGTTCCATTTGGTTTCAACCACAAGATGTATTGGACAAGCGAGATCATTGTCTCCATCAGTGCACCATCCATGATTTTTTAGTTCAATGGAAGGATACTCCACCAGAAGGTTCCAGGTGGGAGTTGTCTACCATTCTATAGCATTTTCATCATATTAAACCTTGAGTACAAGGCTCTTTATCAAGGGTGAGGGTATGTTTGGGACCTAACCTCCCTAATCCTTCATGTAGATAGAATAATACATTTTCCATTTAATAAAGGTCGACATTAGTTAATAAGGTCGATTTAATAAATGTGAAAAAATTGTTGATACTAAGAGGGGGGGTGAATCAATATCAATTATAATTTATCACCTTTCAAAACATTTAACTTTTCAATCAAATAAATGCATCCCAATATACAGTAAAGAGAAGAAGAATAAATGCACAATGCACACCAAATTTAATGTCGAAATAAACTGCAAAATGATTTTATTATATAATAACAAGATTACATTCATAGGAAGTTATGAATTCAAAAATTATCCATATCCAACAAGAAGGAGGCACTAGCCCCATGATTTATAGGAACCAACTTGAAGGAGGCTACAAGTCCCTAGATTCTCTAGTTCCAACTCGAAGGAGACTCCAAGACCCTTTCCTTGCCCCTTCCTTCCACCATAAAATATGTATATAAAAGAATCAACATGTCACTGCCAATGTCTCTTTCACTATAATTGATACATCATCCTCATTAAACTGGGTCCACATAGAGATCCTGGTTCTACATGGGTCGACATACAAAACCCAACAACCACATAAAAACATGTGCCAATCATGTGCCAAAATATCCAAATATGAGCCTCACAAACTAGGTCCACGTAGAGATCCTAGGTCCACATGGGTCCACATATAAACGCCAACAACCTCATGAAAACATGATGGAAACATGACAATCTCATAACATAGCATACAATAACACCACGACCTTACGGAAACATCACAACCTTATAACATACCTTGAGAATAAGAAATACCTTAAGAGAATCCTTTAGACTTCTCTTGCACACCAAAAGACACCCCGAACACCTTGTGTGCACCCCAAACTTGATATCTTTCTTGGTTTCCATAAAAAAAAAAAATCTATCTTGCATTTATAGTAATTTTGTGCCCAAAAATCAACCTACAATAAAAATTATACAATCCGATGGCTACTTACCAAAACAGGAGTAATCCGAGAAGTGCTCCAAGTCACTATACCGCCGCACAGAGTAAGGTCATGAAATAGAAGAAAAACACATAACTCTACTCAGAGTAGGCTTACACAAAAACAATAATGGACCTCGGTTGTACCCTAAGATACCCAAATTGAATGTGGTGAGTATAACGAGGAATTGCGCCATGTGACAGTAGCGATGTGGTGTGTTTGGGTTAGATGAGGGAACCTGGTGACTCTCGTTTTCTTGTCCACCCCATTTAATGGCCAATCAGAGATTTAATTCCGTCTGTCAACACATCCAGTCCCTTTTAATATATTTATACACGAGGACAAGTCTGGAACTCCTCAAACCTGTCATCTCCTAGTCTAGTTAGTGTCGGTGGTTGGACTTAGTTAAGTATGGTAAGGATCAATCTACTACCAACTTAGGGTTCGCTTTCAACTAGGAGGTCTATTGGGTTACGAAGGCTCTCAGTCGACCGAAGAAAATTCCTCCAAGTCTGTGGTCACCTATGTAAAACCCAACCCAATAAACCCAACACTAAAGCAAGGATTATGTTTACCCTTTTTATGTTGATAAAGTTCCTCGGGGTCTTGCAGTTCAAGTAGGCACGTGTAGGTGGAAGTGGGTGTTAAAGAGGAGGCTGAAATATTAAGTCATAGTCCTATGTCTATTCCCTTTTTACTACAATATAACCATTTAACCCCTTACCAAGTTGAGTATAACCTAAATAAAAGTTGAAGAGTAAACACTAAACTATGGCTCTGCAATATTAGGAAATAAATTTGAATACACCGAGTAGCATAGTTTTAAAATCAAGGTTATTCCTCTTATTGTAAATCTAACATACATACTTAGAACTTAATGTACTTAGAAAAAAAAAAATTAATGACAAAATTTGGGTTTATTATAGATGTTGACATGGTGGGGAAGTGGGACACGTGTCACCCAGGTTTGATATGCTTTGTGGTGATTTTGGTGGGTTTCACCTATCCATTTGATATCCATAGATTGGCTCTAACAGTTCTCTGCTAGAGAGATGTCACGACATCTAGTGAGGATTCTTAAATGCTTGACGACAGATTCAAATTGTTGATCGGTCTCACTTAAAAAAAAGGTCCAAATGGATTTGGATCATCCATTGCAAGGGCGCATTTGGATTTTTGTAGGATAGGACTTAAATGAGAATCCGAGAACATGGATGTGAGGAAAAATATTGACCTTTGAACACAGTAATGGGAGATTGAATGAGGAGCATTGATTTTTCCATGTTCCAAAGAGAAAATTGGCTAAGGCATGAAACGTTTTAGAATGGAGCCACCTTGGACATGTGTCACCTTCTTATTCTCCCATATTGTTGCTAACGTAGTGGATAGGGGGAAATATGTCACCCATATTTGAGTATTTTACCCCTTCATGTGGTGGGCTTCGCATGCCCATGTGGTATATTTGGATTGGCCCTCACAACACCCTATTGGCTGGATGATTTGACACCTGGCCAAAATTTTTGGTGTTTTGGATCAGATTTAGACTTTCGATGGGGGGAACACTTATTTAAATATTTATTTTCGATCAAAGGATCCTCCTTGGAGTGCTTGAGGCTTGGATCCAAATGTGACTCCGAAGAGGGTACCCCAAAAATATATATTGACCATCGATCTTGGCAAAGTGTGCATGGTAATATCTTAGCCATTGGTCTTTCAAGGTCTCAAGAATTGTTATTTCTACACTCTTAGGCCGTGGTATTGTGATAAGCCCCCTAGACTATAAAATTAGCATATTTTCGGGTGCACAAGCCCTTTCTTCCTACGCCAAGCCATTTTGGGATTCTATAACCCCCTTTTTGACCATGACAATCTCTTGAGGGATTAATTTCTCGTTATACACACCAAAGCATGGATTTTCTTGTTTTAGAGGTTCTTGACATCGACTTTCTATCGCTAGATCATCTAATCTCATCCTTATAACCTCATCTATCCTTCATTTGATTGCAGGAACAAATAAAATACTAACACATGCAACCATTCCTAATGGAAATCAACTACTCTTAATATAAAAGAGAATACAGTTTTTAGAATTTTATTATTCTGCAACTATTTCTTCCTTCCCGATTCTATGGTCATTTCTTTTTCCAAATATATTTTGGAATAAGACCCTATGGTTGGTAGTATGAAAATATCTTGAACATGAAAATTTATTAGTGGATAAGGAGACAATGTGGAGTTGAAGCGCTCATCAAAATGAAAAACTCTTTGAAACAATAAATATCTATAAATAGGATAAAATAAGCCACATGCCTTCATATTATCATATTAACCAACAAATATTACTGGTTGTCTCTTCCTCTACATAGCTTTACATATTTCATCTGGACTTCAGACCCACGTTGAACTACCAAATACTCTAAAAGAAGAGACATTGGGTTGAACATGCCTCAAAGATTCATTTGAAGTAATATGCAACACTTCCTTACAAGGCATACGACTTTGAAAGTAATTGGAACAATTGACTACTTCATCCTAGAAACAAGGTTCCATGTTCTTGGACAAAATTATGTAGTTTTCCATCTCTTTCAGTGTCCAATTCTTTCTTTAAATAACAACATTTTACTAAGGGGTTTAGGAAATAGAGTGTTAATGTCGAATTCCATGATCTCTACAAAAATATCCTTGAAGGCCTAATTGATATACTCCACCCCGTTATCAATGCATGGTTTCTGGACAAAAAGAGAGGTATGCTTCTCAACAAAATACTTGAAGGTATTAAAAGTAGCGAAAACTTCACCATTATAATTAAACTAATTACAACCAAGAGAAATGCGAGAATTAATAAATAAAAGCGAGTGAATACTGAGCCCATAAAAATGAATGAGTTAGAAATGACATGAGATCACTATGTATCAACTCAAGTGGTGTACATATAAGAACTTAACGTTAGGAGATAAATCTTTATGTTGTTTTCCAAGAACAAAACCTAACAAACTCCACTAGTGAAAGAATATTTATGAAGACCAATAACCAAATTTTGTGTGTCCAACTACTTCAAATACATATAGCTTAGATGACCAAATCTTTCATGAAAAATTATACAAAAATAATCAACATGTGAAATTAAAATGGAACCAAAGGAAGGCTAAAACAAAGTAAACCTATACAATTGAGAGCTATGATAACATGTTCAAGAAGGAACATTAATATCTAGATTCTCTAGTTCTTGAATGGCTACATCATCATGAAAAAACTGTATTGTTTTACTATTACCAAAATGCAAAACATGATAAATATAAAGTAGTTTGGTAGAGATTTCAAGAACAAAGAGAATATCATTCATGCACCCAACATATAACTACATGGTTCATTATCCTAAAACATGAATTTTTGTAGAGACTCTTATTGTGACATGTTAAATCCTACAATTATGTGTGGAAGGTAGAAACTCATGAGAATGAGTAATATGATGTGATGCAACACAATGAAGTATATAGTTGTAGGAATATGCATATAAATATTGAGTAGACAAATCATGCCCTTTACTATATGGGGAAGATGAGGAAGGTTTGTGTACTGGAATGATATATTTTAGCATGACTTTATTCAAAGTTTATAGTTTCAACCAACATTTGGATTCAACATGCCAAAATATGGTCGATTTACTCGAGTTACTCGACCTGGAAGATGGAGGAAAAACTTTTTATTTTTTCGTGATGTTTGTAGGGAGACTCACTAGGTTGAGAAAAATATTTCTTTGTTTATCTTGTTTTTTTTGCTTACCTTTGGAGGTATTAGCTACACGAACCAACAATATAATCTAACTACATAAGCTTAGATTGTTCCCTTTTAATAAGCTCACATAAAATCTAAAAAGAGTATGTTTTAAACTCAAGTGCAAGTGCATCCATAGTAAAGTAAATTATAGAAAAAATTACGAGTAAAGGAGCTTTTACCTTAGATATAATAAAGAAAATCCACTCTTGATCTAACTTTTTTTCTCCAAACCCTTTCACTTCTGCCAATATTAACCTAATTTTGACAAGGTAATATTCAATGGAAACATGCTCATCAAGTACAACTGATGAAAATTATCCTTCCAATTGTGATGATTGAAATTCATTGTCACTACCAAATAAAGGAACCAAGTTGTGCCAAATTTATATCGGAGTTTTAAATTCAATAGTACGAAACAACAAAATATCTAAAGAATTAAATCGAGTCAAACCCATGTCTTCAACAAGTTTGTTTCAATAAGTAAATCTCTCAACTTGCTTGGTAAGCACTAGTTGAGCCTCAAATGATATTTTCCAAAACCCTTTAGGATGCAACAATTGTTGCATATTGATTTTCTATATGTGATAATTATGGGGATTTAGGAGCTCACTAGTATTTTATTCCACCATTTTGCCAATAGAAAATACAAAAAGAACACTATATATGTATCTCTGCAATGCCAACTTTGTTTTGAGATAACTCAAACAATGATAACACCACATTATTGGTGATAATCACATTCCAATCAGCCAAATTTCCATGAAATCAAAAAGCATTTAAATTTTTTTTTAGTTATTGTTTTTTCTCTCTCTCTCCCTCTCTTCATCTTTCTATATATAATCAAATAAAAAATTCACCAAAAAAAGACTAAATAGGAAATGTAATATCATACAAATAAAAAATGTTCTCTATGAGGGAGGCCTCATGCATACTAGTAATATGAGAGATAACATATAAACAATGTAGCTATACAACATCAGTCACAAAGTTAGTGCCAGTGAAACTTGAATTTCAATCACTCTGTCGCTTTGATTTGAAGTCTTTTGCAACTAGATTCTACTGGTTGAGTTTTTAATTTTGTACAAGATAATTGTTGTTTAATAGGGAGACTTACCAATGAGATATGATTTACCCATATAACAATTAATGCAAAAGAAAAAAACAACTTTAAATCATACCAAAATTAGTGTAGAATAGTTGAATTTGATAATTAACCAAAAATTGTTGGTATATGTGAATGTGAGAAGGAAGAAACCCAATACACCTATAAGCTTGAACTCCTCAATCTCTACCACCTCCATTTAGCATTGTCTAGAATGAATATGGATATAGTAAGATGCTCATTGTTCAATATGTGAAAATACAAAAGGAATGAGATAGAGAATTAATGAATTGGGAGCTTGATATCTACTTCACCTAGAAAAAAGCATCGAAATTGGTTGAGTAAATTCATAAATTTGGACACTCAATCCTTAATGTTGTATGTAGAGGAGGCTATCTTAATTGATATGAAGATAAACAATGGCACTATCTAGGACAATAAAGGAACATAGGTCAACTTTCTCATCTTCTATTTTATCTGACCTCGATCTTGAAGATATGATCTAGATCTTGAAGTTCAGACAGCTTGAAAATATCTCTTAAAAATAATGAGAAGGCATTTTCATAGAATTTGTTGATACCATGATATATTTAAAAGAATATCCTAGGAAAAAAAGTCACAAAAAACAAAAAACATTATACAAGACAAAATGAAAATGATTTGTTAGATTTGTTGTAATTAAATACAAGACAATGTCTCCTATATAACAATGGAAGAGGTCTATTAATCGCAAAGTGGTGTGTGTCACACCTTGGACGATAAGGACACCTACACGAGTATACGACTAACACTAGTTGGCTACATTGTAAAAGAACATTAACAACTATAACTTGAATTTTGGGTAGACCATGTGATGATTTCCCCTTATTTAGTTACGACATAAGAGGGAGGGTGTGATCCTTGTGTCTCCTTCTCTAGAGAGAAGGAACAAAAATCCGGGACATTATTTTCCTTGTGGAAGAAGTTAGGGGCTACGGTGACCTGATTGACACATAATCCTTCTATGTGGAGGCATTGGCATGGACATTTCGTTGATTTATACATGCCACTCATGGACATTTCGTTGATTTATACATTTCGTTGATTGCAATGTCATGGGTCTAGGTACTACACTTTTTTAGGAGGTTGATGGTTGTGGGGTTTGTTGTGTATCAAGCTAATTCATTCATAAACATTTCAATGGGTCTCCTAGCTAAAAGAAGTGAATCGTTTCTAAAACAAAAATATCAAGTGCATATAATAACTCATCTCTTCTAACTTCTAAATATAATTGTCAAAAAGAGGAAGGAAAGAGAACAATCATGTCCCAACCCTATCTTACAATTAACTTCTTTGAATTAGTCCTATTGTTTTAATATCGAATAGCTAAATTTGATATATGGTACTTTGAGCAAAAAAATTGATAAAGTTTTAAATGGTCAAATTGGTATCTCAAACCTTAACAAGAAAATGATAAAAATGAAATTCTCTTAAATCTCCTTAGTTTTGATAACTCGAGAAGTTAAGTAAATTGATATTATAAAGATTTTGAAAATTTATAATTCCTTTTTAAATAAATTGTTTTTTCTCTACCCTCTATATATTATAAAGATAGCAAGCTCTTTCATCATGGTGCATGCTAGGATTTTTCCAATCCATTTTACTATGTAAATCATAAAACATCTTTTTGTATTTTAACATTGTTAATTATTTTCTTTAAATTAACTATAACAAAGAGATATCTTTAATCTTCTTAAATGAAACTTATTAAATCCATTTTATTTTGAAATACTTATTTACAATATTTATGATTATAAAATATATAAAAAATTATATATATATATATATATATATAATTAAAAAACATTCATTTTAAAAATATTAACTAACTAATAAAATTTTATAATTAATTTAAATAATTTAAAACGTTACTATTAAATACCAAGTATATTTTTAAAAATGATTTTTTTGTGCCAAACCGCTAAAAATGGGGCATATGCGTAACCTTCGTTTCCCAATAAGAAAATCTTCAACCTAACCATCACCATAAGAAAATCTTCAACCTAACCATCACCATAAGAATATCTGGAACCTCCATTGAAAAGAAGAATTTCATTCATTCTTCCTCCATTCGTTATTACCATTATTAACGGTACATGTTATCGATCCTATCAAAATTTAAGTTTATTTGAAGTCATGTGTCGGTGGTCAAAGATGTCTAAGCGAGACGTGGATTATGAAGTCTCGTAAGCCTCATTTACCACTGTGGTCATATCTGATATATATGAGAATATATCGTCATTAATGAACATTGATATACATGAAAATATATATATTATTGTTGGAATTTGAATATAGTTTAAATGTTGTAAAAAATGATTTTTTTTTTTATATTTTTTGGAGATTTTTGTTTGAAATTTGATAAGAAATGGTTACATTTGTAGATTTGAGTGATTATTTCTGTGAAATCAAAATGTTCTAGTGTTTTTTCAACATGTTGAATCCATTTCTGGATTTAGAAATGGATTTTAAATAACAAAAAATTGTGATTTCGTGTAGATTTATGTCGTGAGATTCTGGCGAAAAATTCCATTTCGTAGAACAGTTAGACAACGCCTATCTTAATCTGTCAAACAATTTTTTCTTCACGTTTTACGTTTACATATTACTCTTCAAAAGACGTTATGTCTAAAAGTGTGACCTTCAACAATGAAGTTTTGATAAGAAACTAACTGTTCAATATTGAAGTTTATGGTAAAAATTCTAGTTGGTGATCCCTTTTTTGCAAGGATATACCTATTTCTATAGATGTAGCAAGCATTAGATGCCTCCTCCCTACCTAGTAATTATAAGTTTCCTCAAGGTGCCTCCACTTCTACACAAATTTCACACCAAAGAATCCATCAATGGCTTGAAGAGTAACTTTTATAGTTATTTCAGGTCCCTCAAGTTATCTAACAAAACACGATTATATACACTTTATTTCGATTACATTTAATGGAACAATTTTCCACATGGAATTTTTTTTGTTGTATCGAGGGAACTAAAAAGGCTTATCATATCGAAAAAAAATAAAGAAGAACACATCAACATACAAGAAAAGAACCACCACTAAAGTCTTCTCCCAAATTTAAAATCCAACCCTACATTCCATTGCTTCCAGCATGAAAGTTTCCAGTGGTGTTTAAAGATCAAGTAAAATAAACGTAGCTCATGAGTATTAAAATACAGTAAATCTAACCTCGCATACTTAAAAAATACCTTTAATTAAATATTTTTCAATTGTTTAAAGCAAAAAAAGACCTCTAAAATGGATAAAATTCGACATCAACATTCATTTATAAACTTTTCATTTATCTCCTTACCTACCATCCCTACCAGAATAGACTATGAAATTGACATTTCATATTACTATAACTTGTCTTAAATACATTATCTTGATTTTGTTGTCTCTTGTAGGAGACAACGATGAAATTTCAACCGTCGCCATGATGTGCAAATGTATTGCTTCTTAATAAATCGTGGGCTAAAAGTTGAGACATATGGAGTCATGGTAAAATAATTAAAATTTAATCAATTGTTTATTTTATAAAATTGATTTAATTTAAGTAATAATAATAATCTAATTTGAAAGTCATGATCAAGTTAGACACTAAATTGGTGTATGAGACCCCCTTGTTTGTAGGACAATGGACCCCGTCCTCACAAGGATTATTTGTTAAAGTCTATGAAGGTATACATACCCTACCCTCCTATGGATTAGAACTTGCTATTTCTTAATATGAAACACATGTTCTTAAACATTAGGCCCACTAAAACTATATATAGTGGTGGTTTCATGACAATATTCTAATTGACATTAATATTTCCTTTTATCATGTTTTAAGAGGAATAAAAAGAAAATTGAAATTCAAATCTCTTATGTTTAGACTAATCTATGTTGGTGTACTCTCTATTTATATGATTAATTTTGTACAAAATTTAGATGTTAAATGTGATGGAGAAATGGGAAAGACATCGAAATCTCTTGAATATTCGAGTAGAAATTGTTCATCTCTTCTTTAATGAAAACATGAAGATCACATAATTGTTGAAGTGACTTGAAGATCACATAGACACCCTCATTGTTTAGTTGTAAGATTATTATGATTATGAGCATAGAGCATAGAGAAGAGAGCAGAGAACTGTAGTTGGAAACACCCATGTATAGAGATTTGAGTTAATAGAAAGAGCTTCAATTCAAATTCATGGTGTCGTACTTGTTCTCTCTGTATGCATGTTGAATGTTATGCTCATGGATGTTTACTTTCTATTATACATTTGCTTTATATGCTCTGTATATGATTTCATGCTTTGTGTTTGAAATCTGAGAGAGAGTAAGGAATGAGTTTCAATTGTTTCTCTATCTGAGCAAGAGTTCCTGCAAGGAGTGCAGTGAAGTTGTCCGCAATGAGTGTGTTGACAAGAGTTTAGAGTTTTATCTTTGAAAGATCAGGAGGGATAACGTTGTTCTCATTCTCACAGAAGTGCAATTTGAGCACAGGAGCCGTGCAAGGAGTGCGCAGGCCGAGTAAAGTTCCAAAGTTTGCGAACCTGGGAATATATTGAGAGACTACTGCTGCAGGGAGTGCGCAGAGTCGAAGGACTTCAATTCTTTGAATTAAATGAAGGATTCTCCGCAAGGAGTGCATGCAAGAGTCTTCTTTAAGACTCGGAGTTGGAGAAAGCTCATGAGAGATAGGGTCTTCGCAGTTATCAAAGGAAAGAATAGAAGGTTGGTTCCTTGAGGCACTGAAAGGAGGCGTCATAAGTTGTGTTGGAGGCGGTTAAGTTCCATGGAAAAACACTTTGTTTAAGAGTGCAAAAGTTCTTGAAGGGAGAAGCAGATGGTCGAGAATCTCCATAGAGAATTCGTAAAGTCCCAGGAGCCGTCAGATCTCGCGGGGGAGAAAGGAGGTTACGATGGTTGTTTTCTACAAGTGGAAGCTTAGGAGAGAGAGAGAGGGCCATTGATTCACACCAATGAGGGTCGCTGGATCACTCGCAAACTCTCATTTTGGGGTTTCGTGAGTTGAAGGGTAGAAGGTTTTGCATCAAGGTTCATGAAGTTATGAAAGGCAAGTAGCGAAGTTGCGAGCTACGATAAGGAGTATTGAGAAGTTCAGGATCTTGGCACTTGGGTGTCGGGGATACAAGGGTGGAATCGCTTGAGGAGTGAAATCGTGAAGTGTGAAGATAGCACGAGGGACATGTTGTAGAATCACGAGGTCGGTCGCAGAAGAGACGGGTGGATGCATGTTGTCTGTTGAAAGAAGTCAATACCCCGTTGACCTCTCATGTTTCGAGGATTCACGAGACAAGAGCCGGGAGTTCGACATCAAAACTCACAAAGTGGCGAAGAGTGAAAAGTGATAGAGTTAGGCCTAGCCGGTGGTCATGTGTGGAGGGCGCTAACAAAAGAAGGATCGTGTCTGTATCGACATTTCGGGTATCGCGAGATTTGGAAGCAAGAGTTGTGGGACCCAGAAGGTAGAGTGGACATAGAACTTGAGCTTTGGATATCTCGAGTTCCTGGGTCACGAAATCACACTGACCGTCATATCAAACGAAAGATCCAGAGTCATCGATTATCGTTTGGGAAGGTGGAACATTAAGGTTCCAACATTTTTTTTTCAGAACTCGGCATATCGGTGTTTAGAGGTCTGGAGGCACAGAGTGCTTGACCACAGGGACTCGCGAACTATGAGGTCCGACCTCCCGAAGTGCGAAGGGAGATTCATCGAGGTTTTCTATGGGTGCAGATTTCTTGAAAGGGAAATAGAAGAGCCAGTTCGAGAAAACTCTTCAGGCTAGAGGAGAAGAATGATCCTGCTATGTGCGGAATTCTGACCTGCGGGTTGGGAGGGCTACATCATATGATTATCACACAAAATAGTGGTGGGATGATCCTACTGAATGCCAAACTTTGTAAGGAGTTTTCGAAGCCAAAGAGCCTCCTGACTTGCAAGAACTACAACCCGATACTCAACTTTGCCAGAGGATGAACAAATTACAGAATGATTTTTACAATACCATGTAATAGGTACGAAGACAAGAGAATAGACAAAGCCAGATGTGGACTTTCGATCATCAACCGAACTAGCCCAATTAGAGTTAGTGAATCCCACAAGATGAGAAGCACCAAAAGAGGACTAAATACCAAAATTAGTAGTACCCTAAATGTTCCTCAGAATGAGCTTAGCTGCCTTCCAATGACTCTCATGAGGATCTTGAGAGAACCGAGAGACAATTCCTACTACAAAGTATATGTCAGGACATGTATGAGTGAGATACAACAAACTCCCAATCAGTTGTCGATACAATGAAGGATTAACACGTGGTGAGGAGAAACTAGTAGAAAGAGTGACTTTTAAATGAAATGGAGTAGGGGAAGGTTTACAATCAACCATGCCAAAGCACTAAAGTAAATCAAGTGCATACTTTTGCTAAAAAATGGAGATTCCTTCAGAAGACTGAAGAACCTGGAGACCAAGAAAATAATTCAAAAGCCCAAGATTTGTCATATCAAATTGTCCCATCAATGCTTGTTGAATAATCTGAATCATAGATGTAGAACTCCCCGTGACAATTAAATCATCCACATACAAAACCAAAATCAAGACATCAGTATGTACCAACTCAAGAGGTGTTGTAGCATGCCATGCTTTTCCTTTAGGAAAAGAATCTTGATGTTGTTTTCCAAGGACACAACCTGGACAAACTCCAACAGTACAAGAAACTTTAGGAAGACCAAGCACTAATTTTTGAGTGCTCAACTACTGCAAATATCTGTAATTGAGATGTCCAAATATTTCATGCCAAATCTTACTCAAACCATCAGCATGTGCAATGAAAGAGGAACCTAAGGAAGACCCAAAAGAATAAAAATTACACAGTCGAAAACTATGAACTACTTTTCTAGATGCAACAATAATGTATGGATTTTGTAGTTCTCGACTGATTACATCATTAAAGGAAAACTCTATTGTTTTCCCATTACCAAAATGACAAATATGATATATAGAGAGAAGATTTACAGAGATGTTAGGAACAAGAAAAACATCATTAATGCAACCTTTATCTAACTGCACTATGATGGATCCAAGAACATCCAGCTGTGTAGAGTCTCCAACTGCAATCTGTGAAATGCTACATTCAGATGTAGAAGACAACAACTCATGAGAATGAGTCATGTGGTGTGAAGCATGAGAATCAAGTATCCAACTATCTGAAGATGCATACAAAGACTGAGATGATAAAGCATGTCCTTTACTAGTAGAAGAAGTTTTGGGTATTGAAATCTTATGTTGCTTCATGGCTTCATTCAAAGCTTCAAGTTTCAACCAACACATAGATTCTATATTCCCAAGTTTTCCACAAAAACTACATGTATCATTTGGCTTCTTCTTCTTTGTCTTGGAGGAAGACTCACCAGACTTGGAAGATGGAGGAAAAGGTTTTTTTTTTCTGGTGAGACTTGGAGGTAAACTCACCGAGAAGAATATTTCTTCTTCTTATACTGAGTCTTGTACTTAGTTTTGGTTGTATGAGCCACAAGAGCCTTATTGTTAGAGCTAGAAAGAGCATTAGAGCATCTAATTGAGTAACATTAGATTTTTCTCTAGTAAGACGCTCACATAAAATATCAAAGGAAGGCATTTTAAACTCACTTCCTAATGCATCCATAGTAGAATAAAATGCAGAAGAAAATACGTGATAAGGACATTTTAGATTGGATAAAATCAAGAAGATGCACTCTTCATCTGATTCAGTTTTTTCGCACCCTTTTAGGTGAGCCACTATTAACCTGAATTTGGTAAGATAGTCTTCAACGGATGCATGCTCATCTGGTACTAGTGATGACAACTCAGGTTCCAATTGTAGGGCTCTAAATTCATTGATTTTTCCAAATAAGGAATCCAACTTGTCCCAACTTGCTTTTGGAGTTTTACAATCAGCTATGTGGAACAACAAGCTATCTCACACATGCAAACCAATGGGGCCTATGGCTTCATCAAGTTTATTTTGATAGGCGAACCTCTCAATTTCCTTGGTGAACACAGGTTGAGCCATGACAAACATCTACTAGAGCCCTTTTGATTGTAACAACTATTGCATTTTAAGTTTCCATGTGTGATAGTTATGGAGAGTTAGGAGCTCAACAATCCTTAACTCCGCCATTTACAATAAAGAGTACGATAGAACACCATTTCTAGGTGTATTATGTCAAAAGAGAATGGAAACCTAGGCTTTAAAAAGCTCTAAAAATATTTAGAGTATACAGATTAAAAATATTTGGATAGAGGAAGTGATATTTAAATGTTTCTAGGTTTAAAACAAATATCCGTAGGCACAAAGAAGGCCAAAACAAGGCAGAATACAACTATCTTTTATGTTGACAAACAAGGACTGAATAGAGCGCTAGATTTGTAATGAAAGGATTTAGACTAGATTTTTAAATGAAAAAGAAAAACAAATGCAAAGAAAATCAGATTTAGAATAAACCCTTGATGTTGAACTCCAGTGATAATCAATGCTCGGATGGCCATTCTCTTATAGATTTAATGCCCCAATTTTTTCAGATTTCCTCCGAATTTCGTGCGGCCACTGAGCATAGAGGGTCGTTGGATGAGCTGTATGAGCTCGACGCTTTGTTTCTCCTTCGAATTAGTAGCGAAAATCGTGGACAACAAAGATAGGCATTTAATGATCAAAGACAAAGCCTGGTGTCCTGTGGGTCATTACAAACCGCTCCATTGCTTCGGAGAAGCGGATTAAAGAATCCAAACATCGGCAAGAACCTATACTTACATCCTTTTCAAATCGTGTGGGGATATTTCCCACAGGAAACGGTGCCAGAGGGAAATTGATAAGAGGGAGCGACAATGATGGCTTTCACAAACGAAGCCGTGAATTGACAAACATTTAGAGTACTGCATTGAACATGGCCACCAGATATTTTCAGATCCCAGCTCGTCCATCTCATGGAGAGGCTCACGGAGAGGAAAATCGTGCTCGCCCAACCCACAAAGAGAAAAAAAAAATGAGCTCGCCCAGCCCACACAGAGGAAAAACACAAACTCGCCCAGCTCACGGTGAGAAAAAAACGAGCTCGCATGGTCTATATTTTTTCATATCATATTTGGAGGATAAAGCTAATAAGGAAAATAAATCAGACAAGTCTTCAAAAACTTCTTCAACAATGGAACTAATGAATACATGAAAAACTTCTTCAACAATGGAACTAATGAATACATGAAAGGATACATGAAGGGTGAGTTAGTGAAGATCACGAATGCAAGCCGTGCAAAGATTACAAGAGTGGATCCTTAGGCTGCTCCTGGTTGTGAAACTAAGTCATTGGTGAGTGCAGTTTTAGATGATATGGTTGAGAAGGTAAAAAAGAGGTATGAGAACATGTTTGTAGGCTTGGATCATGTAAAGAAGAGGTATGAGAACACGTTTGAAACCTCGTGTAGGTTTGCATGGTTTTAGGTGACAACAAGAGATCAACTTATATCAAATGGCTATATACTATTCATTGCAACAAATAGCAAACATTTAATATTAAAAATTTAATGTTGGCTATGGACTATTCATTGCAACAAATACCAAACATTTAATATTAAAAATTTAATGTTAAGAAGTAATGTTAGATTAATTTCTAGCATTATTTTGGTGGGGAAATAATCATGTAAATGTATGCTTTAAGAAAGGTAAATTTAAGTTATCTTAAGCATGTGACTCAGGAAGAGGCCAAATAAGAAGTTGAAATAAAAACTTACCTCAAACCACTTGAATTTAAATTAAAGTAAAGTTCTATGAAAATTTTGAAAACTTTGCTTAAAAGGATTAAAAGTCATTAATTTTTGTGTCATTTTAATAGCAAAAAAAAAATCGATTACTAATAATCCCTAAACCTGAAGGGCAAGGACTAATAACTTATATCCCATTAAGTTTAAAGTTTACCAACATAGATTGTCTACATAATTAACTACTAATCTCTTTTTTTAGTCTTGTATAAGGATCTTAGATTTTGGAATGGCTACAAGGTTTTTGTTCTCGATGTAATTGATTTTGAGGTCTCTATTCTTGATGTAGTTATGCGTGAAACTACTCTGCAACTCGATATACTCTAAAATATAGCAATGAATGAATACAATGTAGCTCAAAAAAAATTCAATTTCTTAAAGATTGACTCATTTCAATTGATTTCCATTCACATGAGTTGGTTGTAGTGGATTCAAAGTTACTATGGTTCATATCTCTATGCTTAATGGGACTAGCTCAATATAATAGTGACAACCTCAATGGAAAACCAATTCAACTACAAATTGTAATGAGAAACCTAACGTATAATATTAAGAAGGATAATTCTACCATTTATCCTTATCCCAGCCAATTTGAGGTGGTGTTTATTGATTGCACCATCCCTAAAATTATTTACACACAAGATGAGAAATGATACCAACTTTGGGATTGACCAAAAAAAACAATTCAACTTAATTAGAATTCAATTGCAATTACCATAAGCATGCATTGCTCCCTATAAGATCCATGTCGTGAGTGAAGGAAAATTGGCATATAATTCACAATGCCTTCCTTCCAATTTTTCCTTTATTGTAATCAAACTCTCATTCCCTTAAACACGATTCCATAAAAAAAACATTGACATATAATTCATAATGCTTTGATTATAAATTTTATGTGACTGTATTCATGTTCACTTAAACAACATTCAATAAAACACATATAAGCCACTTAATTTAATAATTTAATACATGTATGAGATGAAAATTATTTTAACATATATAAATATATTAAATGGATTTATATTACATGGAAACAAAACAATTCCGGGTATGCTAATGCTTTGGACCAAGAGATGCCCACTTAGATTGGAAATAGTAAATGCCAAAATAGATGAGAATGGGGAGTAATGAAAAGATCATGTTTTAATTTGATAGTACATATTTTCAGCTAACACTGTCCAAACAATGTTCAAGGTGGGGTAAGTAGCTGAATTGGTAAGTCGCTCTTGTAACGATGGTGTGACCCGTGTTCGAGTCTCTCGAAGGCATTTCTCACTTGAATGGTAGTGTTGATTCGGTGATTGGGCATGTTAAGTTGCATTGTATTGTAGGATCATTTAACCAAGATATGAACCCCCATCTTTTAAGGTGGGTAAGTAGCGGAATTGGTAAGTCACTCTTGTAATGATGTTGTGACCCGTGTTTAAGTCTCTCGAAGGCATTTCTCACTTGAATGAGAGTGATGATTTGGTGATTGGGCATGTTAAGTTGCATTACATTGTAGGAGCATTTAACCGGGATATGAACCCCCATATTTTGTCAAGGACTTGGAGCCTATTGGTGGGGGACGGTGATTTTCACCGATCCCACTAGGGATCAAACCCCATCAAGACTTAGGCCCGTTGTGATAAGGCTTAAAGAGTAGGCAACCCCCACCGGGACATCTCAGCTCTTGCTGAGTCATAAGTTATTAGTATATCTGGTCTGTGGGTTGTTGGATATAACCTGGGCCTAGCCCAGGTAATCCCGACGTGTTACCGATTTCTCCATGGTTCAAAAAAAACAATGTCCAAACGAGACACATGCCCACAAATAATCCAATTTAGCTAGTTGAATTAAATGTCCAGAGGAAGAGATGACCACTTCACACTACATACAGCCCATATGGCCTCCTCTTCCTATGTACAACCTCGTGACAAAATGACAACAAGAAGAGAGAATTGGGAAACAAGAAAATGAGCACAACACAAACTGTATTGAGTATATCAGAAAAGGACAAAAGGTTGAGCTAAATAGACTCAAGAAAATCAAGAACATAAAGAAATGGTTGTATAGATGGCTAGGACAACTTGTAGCATACAATCAAAATGTTGAGGTTACATATATATATTTAACACTCCCTCTTAAACATCAACACTGATAATGCCCAAGTGTTGTCTCTGAAAATAAAAAACAAATTTTCCTAATGGATTTTTAAAAATATCTGGAGTTGATATCGAGAGCCACAAAATTGAAGTGCTATGTCAGCATTATTGACTAAATCATGTATGAAGTGAAAACCAGTGTCAATATGCTTTTTTTTCTTATGAAACACATGATTTTTGGATAGAGAAATTGTTGAGGTGTTGTCACAGAAGATAGGAGTTGGATCTTTTTCTGTATGTGACATATCATTCAATATTCTTCTTAGCCACACATCTTGACAGGAAGCTAAGGTAGTAGCGACATGCTTTGCCTCTGCAGAAGATATTGTTACAATGGGTCGCTTCTTTGATGCCCATGAAATCAGGTTCGTGGCGAGGTGAAAGGCATGTCCTTAAGTGATTTTCCTATCATCTAGGCTTCGTATGTCTATGTAACCAGAGAGATGATTATCATGAGACTGAGTGTACCATAAGCCAAAATTGAGAGTTCCTGTAACATATCTCAGAATCTGTTTCGCCATATTCTAGTGAAAATCTTTGGGGGATTCCATAAACCTAGAAACAAGGCTAGCTACATACATAATATCAGGCCTAGTTGTTGTAAGATACAACAAAATACCTACTAAAATTTTGTATAGGGTAGGGTCCATTATAGGTTCTTCATCCTTCTTGCTCAATTTTGTGCCTAGGGGTGTAGGAGTTTCTGTTGAATTACAATATTCCATGCAAAATCTTTTGATGATGTTTGCTGCATAATTTTGATTACAGACAAAAATGTCTTTGGTTGATTGATCAAACTCAATCCTCAAAATATACTTCATTATGCCAAGATCTGCCATTTCAAAATTAGATTGCATGGCATGTTTAAAATTGGTTAACTCAAAATTAGAAGTATATATCATGCCATCAACATATAAACATACAAGCAAAATTTTACCGTACTGATATGTTTTGGTGTATAAAGTTGGCTCATTTTCGCTTCTATTGAAACCACTTTTGATTAGGTAAGTGTCAATTATGTTGTACCAAACTCTTGAATCTTGATTTAATCCATAGTATTTTTTCAACTGATATACAATATCTAGCTTCTCTTTGACTTCAAATCCAGGTGGTTGATCCACATAGACCTATTCTTCTAAGACACCATTTAGGAAAGAAGAATTGACATCAATCTGGTATACTTTTCATTTGTGTTGAGATGATACGGGTAAGAGAGTCCTTACAGTGTCCAATCTTGCTACTAGAGAAAATGTTTCACCATAATCAATACCTGGTTGTTGTGAGAATCCTTTGGAAACAACTCTTTCCTTGTGTTTTTCAATTTGCCCCTTTTCATTAAGTTTAGTTTTGTAAACCCACTTGACACCAATTCTTTTCTTGTGTCAGGGCATATCAACATGATCCCATGTCTTGTTGTTCTCAATGGAGTCAATCTCTTGGCTCATGGATTGAAACCAATGTGGCTCCTTAGTTGCCTCTTTAAAATATGTGTGTTGACATGACATTAATGAAAAAATATTGTTCTCATCAATGTCATCCATATTTTGATGGATTTCTCTCAAACGTCGAGTTCTCTAATTTGGAAGTTCAAAGGAAGAGTTTCTGCTAGAAGTTGAGTTATCTGTAGGACTTTCAGATTGTCCTTGTACCTACAGTCTTGGAAGAGATACCTGATGTATTTGGTGTACCTACTACCTAACCAACACATTTGGTATCACTGAATTTGAATATGTTATGAAGAAGTTATGACATTTTTACCTGAAACAACTGATTTTGACTAGTTTTAGGACTCGCCACAAATCTTATTTTCCATGGAGTGTAACTCCCAAAATACAATGACCCACAGGCCAAATTTTTTACCACAGATACTTGGATATGTTTTCTCACTTTCATAGAAATTTTACGTTTTGAATCATTATATAAAAAAAATTATATTGAAAATGGTGAGATGACATGTAAATAAGATACCTTAGAAAGCACCATCAAAAGAATTTATCCGTGCTTGCATTTCGGCGTTCTTTTCATCACCTTAACTCAGAATTCTGGTTTATATATCCTTGGTTACCTCAGAAAGATATAGATATTCAGTATGCTCAAGTGTGATTAAAATGAGTGAGCCTTTCCTCTTATTTATACTCTCCAAGTAGCTTCCTTAAAAACATCTTCTAGGTCACTTGGCCCACTTTCCTTATTTTAGGGTTGGGTCCACCTCTAATTTTTCCATTAAATTTATTATTGAAATAATTTATTTTCTATTCACTTTGAATTATAATACACTTATCACTTCACTTTATTATTTACCATTTAAAATCTCTTAAACCACTTTCACTACTTTGACCTTTTGGGGCTTCTAGATGACATATGAGGGTCCTCCAACTTCGTAAGGCCATAACTCCCAAACCGTGAGGAGTTATGTGACGTTCTAGATACCACCAGAAATTGAATGACATGTACTATCCATATAGAATAGTATTATCTGAAAATATATCATAAATCATACCATTAACCATCAAACAAACTTGGGTCCATTACCTAAACCTAGGGTCTCCAACTTCTCATGGCCATAACTCTCTAACTATGAGGAATTATGTGACGTTATACATACCACCCGAAATGAAATGACAAGCACTATCCATCTAGGATAGTTTCCCTAACAAATTCATTGTCCTTCATCTCATTATTCGACAATTAAGCATGGATTCTCTTACTCCACAAAGCGTCTTCCCATGAGGGCTTTCACCATAAGGGAACCACTTTGAAGTTCATCAATATTTATTTTTTATCAACCATGATAAAACAATAATGAGTCATATTTACATGAAATAATATTGGGTCCATTACCCAAACCTTTGTGCTACGGGGCTTTCTTCAAGGGTTGACATCAATGACAACCAACCTTAATCAACAATCTCCCCCTTTGGCATTGATGGAAACACTCTGATGCAATAATGAAATCATATCACTCATGCTCCCCCTAGAACCATGCCTTTGTCCTCTGCATCTAATAAATATTCTCCCCCTAGAACCATGTCTCTTTCCTCTGCATCTGATAAATCTGCTCCCTCTGGAACTATACCTCTGTCCTCTGCATAAATCTCTCCCCCTTTGTCATCAATGGAAAAGGTATCTTTCCATATAGGGTTGATCCCCCTTACAGATTGTCCTCTTATGGTGCTTCCTAGTGTATATCTAAGAAATACAAGATAAGCATTCAAAAATAATTAATTTTTGGAGTAGAAATACTCCAAGTCTTTGGCGAAGATATTAAAAGGCTTCACATGGAAGTGGTTTTGTAAAGATGTATGTCACTTGTTCTTTTGTTCCCACATACTCAACTCTGATGTTCTTTTCTGCAACGTGTTCCCGTAGAAAGTTATACTTGATTGGAATGTGCTTCGTCTTGGAGTACATCACCGGGTTTTTTGAGATATTGATGGCACTTGTATTATCACAATATATTGGAATGGGCTCATCATACTCAACTTGTATATCTGTCAAATTTTGTTTCATCCAAAGAACCTGTGTACAACATATTGTTGGTGCAATATACTCTGCCTTGGTTGTAGATATAGATACCGATGATTGCTTCTTGCTTAGCCATGATACCAAACACTCACCTAAGTAGAACGTTGTTCCACTCGTGCTTCTTCGGTCATCAATACAACCTTCCCAATCTGCATCTATGTAGGAAATAAGTGATAGATCTTTTCCTTTTGGATACCATAATCCAATCTCTTATGTTCCTTTGAGATATCTGAGGATCCTCTTTACTACTAATACATATGATTCCTTTGGTGCTACTTGAAATCGTGCCACCTATCCAACTGCCTACATTACATATGGTGTGGATGCTGTCAGATATAGTAGGTTTCCAATCATTGACCTATATTGCCTATGATCTGTAGACTTTGAATCATCATCTTTGCTCAACTTACAACTAGTTTGCATGGGAGTGATAATCGGTTTGCAATCTCTCATTTTGAACCTCTTTAGCATTTCTCTGATATACCTGGTTTGAGAAATAAAAATTCCTTTGTTTCTTTGACGTATTTGAAGTCCTAGAAAGAAGGATAGTTCTCCAAGTAATGACATTTCAAATTCATTGTTCCTGTCTTTTGCAAATTTCTAGCTTAACCTGTCATCATCACTACCAAAACTAATATCATTAACATAAACTTCAATTAATAAAATATTACCTTGACTTACCTTGATGCAGAGGTTGTTGTCTGCACTTCATTTTCTAAACCTTGTCTGTTGTAGATACTTATCCAGTCTGGAGTATCATGCTCTAGGATCCTGGTTTAGACCATACAAGGCCTTCTTTAATTTACACACATAGTTTGTGTTCTTTGACAACTGAAATCCTTCTGGTTTTTTAATGTAGATTTCTTCTTCAAGTTCCCCATTCAGAAAAGATGATTTTATGTCCATCTAATATACTTTAAAAATTTTGGAGCTTGCATAATCTAAAAGCAAACAAATTGCTTCCATTCTTGCAACTGGGAAAAATGTATCTTCAAAGTTGATTCTTTCAATCTATGCATATCATTTACATACCAATCTAGCTTTGTTCCTTGTAACCTATTCATCTTCATTCAATTTATCCCTGAAAACCCATTTTGTGTCGATCACATTTTTATTCTTTGCTCTTGGAACCAATTCCCAAGTGTCATTTTTCTCTATTTGATCCAATTTTTCATCCATGACCTTATTCGAAACTTCATCCTTGTTGGCTTCTTCAAAACAGTTTGGTTCAATTGTAGATAAGAGTGTTAGGTGTGTTTGTTCTGGTGAATGGATTTTTCTTCTAGTCTCAACTCATGCATCTTTGTTTCCAATAATCTCATCTGAAGGATGATTCTTCTGTACTCGTTTGTTAGGTGCCTTTGGAGATACTTGTTGAGGTTGATCTTCTACTTCTATCAGATTCTCTTCATCTTCATCTTCCTCTTCTTCTTTTTTTTCATATTCTTCTTCCAAAAGTTGTTCCATTGATTTGTTTTCTTCTTTCTTTGATTATGGTCTGTCTGTTTCATCAATTGTTACGTTGATGCTTTCCACAAATTTGTTTAATCTTAGATTGTAACACTTGTATTCTTTCCTTGTACTTGAGTAACCAACAAGTATTCATTTTTCCACATGAGAGTCAAACTTTCTCATTCTACCATCTTCTCTTTTGATGTAACATTTGCTTCCAAAAACTATGAAGTGCTTCAGATTTGTTGGTCTTCCTTTCCATAGCTCATAGGGAGTTTTATCAGTGTTGTTTCTGAGAATTACTCTGTTTTGAATGTGAACTATTGTATGCACTGTCTGTGTCCAAAAAATATATGTCAACTTTGAATCCATTATGATTGTTCGATCCATTTCTTGTAATGTCATGTTCTTTCTTTCAACAACTCCATTATGTTGAGGTGTCCTAGCGATGGAGAAATGCCTTTTTATTCCATGATTATTGCGGTATTCCATAAATTCCTTTGAGGTGATTCTCCTCCATTATCTGATCTTAAGCATTTGATTCTTGAATCCATCTCATTTTCAACCATTTCCTTGTAGATCTTGAAATTTTCAAAAGCCTCTGATTTGTTCTTGAGAAAGCAAACTGCAGTCATTCTTGTATAATCATCAACTAATAACATAAAATATCTCTCACCTTTTAAGACTTTTGTTGTAGTTGGTCCAACTAGATCAATATGAACAATTTCTAGTGGTTTTGTTGTTGAATATTCCTTTGATTTGAACTTGGTCTTTGTTTGCTTTCCTTGTTGGCAATGCTTCCACAAAGTGTTGGCTGGTTTTGTGATCTGGGGCATTTATCTGACTGCTTCTCTTTTGTTGACCTTGACAAGGTTATCAAAATGCATGTGACCCATTCTTCTGTGCCATAACCAACTTTCATTTTTTTTTACTAGAAAACACTTTTCATTTCCAATTTCACTTAACACATATATGTTTCTTGAAGTTCTTCGAGTTGTAGCGACCAATTTCCCCAAACCTTCTTTTCTTATCTCACACTTTTCTGAATCAAAAGTAACTTTATGAGCTTGGTCAAACATTTGACTCACAGTTAAAAGATTATGTTTCATATCTTCTAATGGTAGAACATTTTCCTCATTTTCATTCTTGTTCCCAATTCGAACTGTGTCTTTTCCAATGATTTTGGATGAATCATCATTTCCAAAGTAGACTGATCCATCTCTTTCCTTTCATAATGTAAGAAACTTGTCTCTATCACCTATCACGTGTTTTGAATATCTATTGTCAACATACCAACCATGTTTCTTTTGTTTATCTTGTAGAGAAACTGTGCATTCTTCATTATTATACTGATCTTGATTTCTTATCCATGTCATTTTCTAAGGTTCTTGTTTGTGACTCTGTTGAGGTTCTTTAGGAGGGACTTTCATTCTGCAATTTTTGGCCATGCGTCCAAACCTGTTACATGCGTAACATTCCACTTCAGTGTTCAAAGATTCAAACCTGTTGTAACTTCTTCTCTATGTTTCACTAGGTCTTCTTGAATAACCCCTTTGTGTATGGCTATCAAAGTAGTTATTGTTCATGTTGTTAGCTCTGCAATTTACAGCTTCATGTCCAAAATTATTACATGCATAACATAAACCAAAAAATATATTTTAATACCTGGTAGTTTAAGATCTTATGAAAGGAGGTGCTCTTATGAATCCTTCTTCTTCTTGAGGCCTGTCTATCTGTTGTTGATTCTGAAATCTAAATCTTCTCGGTGGAGGAGTGTCCCTGTAATCTTCCTTGTATATCTTTTTATTCTCTTTGATTGTTTTTGCATAACTTTTTGGATTTGTTTCTTCCTCTATTTTTTTGGAACTTGATCCCTTTTCTGTATGATTGCATCCAAGTCCAGACTTGTCAAGATAAGATTTTTGACAACTGATAATGTCATCCATAACTTTTGATCTATTCTGCATATTTTTCTTTTGAATATCCTTTCTTAGTGTGACAATCTTTGCTTCCAGGTTTCCAATGATCCTCTCCTTTCCTTCTAGTTGTTCTTTGAGTGCTTCTTCAATTATTTTATCTTCTTCTATTTGAACCTTCAATTTTGTGATCATTTGTTCTAGTTCTTGAGTGTCTTTTTCTTATCTAGTTCTTCTTGTAGTTTCTTGTTTTTCTTCTTTTCTCTTCTTATAACTTCTATGGCACTCATTAATTGTTCTTGGAAGTCAACTTCTGCCTCTTCAATTTCTTCCTCATATTCTTCTTCGAAGACTTATTTATGAGGGTCTTCTACTTCCATGAATAAAACTGTCCTTGTTTCAAGGTCACTGACTTCATCTTCATCTGATGATGAGATGTCTCCTTTGGTGCAATAGTTTTTCTTGAAAACTTTTTTTGTAGTTCTTTTACCTTTATATGTTTGTGTGCCTTTTGAGTAACCTTCATCATTTCTCTTTTTCTTATGAGGACATTTGTTAGCAAAATGACCAATACCATCACAATTAAACCAAATTAAAGGAAGATTACCTCTGTACTTACCGTTGGTTCCCTTGTTCAATCTTTTGATGAAGTTAGCCACTTCTTCATCATCTTCCAAGACATCGTTTTTGATGCTACATTCTTCTTGTTCTTTTTTCTTTTGCTTTGATCGTTTGTATGCTTTGAAGGCTGCTTATTTTACATATGGATTTTCCTATTCAGTTCTCATCTCATATGCTGTGAAGATTTCATGCATTTTGTCTATGCTTATTGAGTTTAGATCTGATCTTTCTTCTAGTGTTGATATCTTAGGGTTGAATCTCATAGGAAGAGATCTTAGTACCTTTTGAACAATTACAGATTCTTCGATTTCTTCTCCCAATCCTATGATTACATTCACTATTTCATCGACTCATAAGAAGTAGGTCGCGATATATTCATCTTCATTTATTTTTAGTTGTTCAAATTGACCTCTGTAAGTTTGAAGCTTTGCTGCTTTGACTTTTGAATCTACTTCATAAATATTTCGAAGCTTGTCCCAAATTTCTTTAGCAGATTTATAATGTGTAACTTTGGTGAATATTCTATCACTGAGACCATTCAAAAGTGAATTTATGGCTTTGGAGTTATTCTCACCAAGTTTCATTGCTTTGTCATTTGTTGTTGGAACTACTGGTGCTGTGTATCCATCTACAATTGATTGTCAAACTTGAAATCCCTGTGCCTATATATATGTCTTCATCCTTATGCTCCAAAAAACATACTTATGTCCATCAAGGTGTGGTATTCCATTTTTATATGATTTGGTACTCTTTATGATCTACCTTTCAGTGGTTAAACTGATTTCTAAAGGAACTTTCTCTGATACCAATTGTTGTATTACTGAGAGGGGGGGTGAATCAGTAATAGCATAATTATAATTTCTTTTCTTCAAATATTATATCAATGTAGAATTATTATCTAATAATGAGAAGTAACAAATAAACAATCACACACATACAAAGTACACCAGTGTTTTACATGGAAACCCAAATCTGGAGAAAGCTACGGAATGTTTTTTCTTATATGTCTTGAAGAATTACATTTATTGGAAGCACCAACTTCCTTTGTTTTCCAGCTGCAACTGGAAGGAGGCTCTGACCCCCTAGTTTCTGAGGCTACAACCTGAGGGAATCTCCAACTCCCCAATTCTTTGGCTACAACCAAAAGGAGGCTACAACCCCCAATGTTCTCTGACTATAACCGGAAGGTGGCTACAACAACCTGTCATTGCCTCATCTTGCCACCCTGAAGTAGAAGTATAATGATGGAACAACTATTACACTATCACTGTGAGATTTACCATTGTAAACCTGTACCAATAAATCTAAACCATGCATCAACCATGCATCAACCTGTACCTCAACCTGTAATCAACCAGTACCATAAACAAGTGCATCAACCATGCACCAACCTGTAATCAACCTGTACCATAAACAAGTGCATCCAACCATGTACCGAGTATGTACCAATAATGTGTCAACTACTCATAAACTATGACTCATCAATATGTATCAACATCATTAACTATCCACCTCATGTATGTGCACCAACTCATGAACTACTTATTTCAACCATGTATTCAACATGTACCAAAACCAAAATCCCTCATCAATTTCATCATCCAAATATGATTTGTAGCTCTATAGTAGACCTTCTTTATATGATCACATTCTTGAAAACCTTCCTTAACTTTGAAAACAAGATACTAGCATTTTCATCAAAATTTTCTTTAGTCTCACATGCCTAGTTTTGGATTAGTCAACAACACAAAATTGAAGTAATCATAACTTTTAACCTGTAATGTATAAAGATTTGAAGATGATACACAATGTTATTTAGTGTGTTTTATGCAATTCCTCCAATTTTCACTACTTGGAACCTCTCAGAAAAGGAGTTATAGCAAAAATGACATACCTTGCGGAATTTTGGCTCATTCTAGAGAGACACCTTGTAGAACGTGCCCCACAAAAAATATTTGATGAATTGGTATGAAACTATTACACAACATACTAAAGAGTGTATCTTAACCAACACATTTAGTCTCACTAAAATTTGATCTGTTATGAAGAATTTATGATGTTTTTACCTGAAACACCTAATTTCGACTAGTTTCAGGACTCACCACAAACCCTATTTTCCACGGAGTGTAACTCCCAAAATACAATGACCCAGAAGATTATTTTTTTTACCACAGATACATGGATATGTTTTCTCAATTGAATAGCAATTTCACATTCTGAATTATTATAGAAAAAAATTATAGTGAAAATGGTGAGATGACCTATAAATAACATACCGTAGAAAGCACCATCAAAAGAATTTATCTTTCTTTGCATTTTAGCCTTATTTCCTTCACCTTCACTCATAATTATAGCTTAGATATCGTTGGTTACCTCAAACACATATATATATATATTCAATATTCTCAAGTGATTAAAATGAGAGAGACTTGCCTCTTATTTATACTCTCCAAGTAGCTTCCTTAAAAACATCGTCTAGGTCACTTGGCCCACTTTCTTTACTTTAGGGTTGGGTCCGCTTCTAATTTCTCCATTAAATTTATTATTGAAATAATTTATTTTGTATTCACTTTGAATTATAATACACTCATCACTTCACTTTATTATTTACCTTTTTCACCTAATACCCCAATTTTATTATTTACCTTTTAAATATCTTAAAACCACTCACTACTTGACCTTTTGGGGCTTCTAGATGGTATATGAGGGTCCTCCATAACTGTAAGGCCATAACTCCCAAACTATGAGGAGTTATGTGATATTCCCCATGATACCAATTTAAATGGAATGACATGTACTATCCATATAGAATAGTATTACCAAAAAAGCAGTATCATAAATCATACCATTATCCATCAAACAAACTTGGGTCCATTACCAAAACTTAGGTCTCCAACTTCTCATGGCCATAACTCTCTAACCATGAGAAATTATGTGACGCTCCACATATCACCGAAAAATTACATGAAAAGAACTATCCATCTAAGATATTTTCCCCTCGACAAATTCACTGCCCTTCATCTCATTATTCCACACTAACCATGGTTCTTTACTCCACAAAGTGTCTCCGTGAGGGCTTTCACCATAAGGGGACCACTTTGGAGTTCATCCATATTTAATTTTTATCAACCATGAAAAAACAATAATGATTCATATTTACATCAAACAATATTGGGTCCATTACCCAAACCTTTGTGCTACAGGGCTTTCTTCAAGGGTTGACATCAATGACAACCAACTATAATCAACAGTAGCCAGTAAAGATGCATTTCTCACTTCTATCATCAAGTTTCTTCCTTAATTCAGAAGGTATGTGAGCATATACTATGCATCCAAATGTCCTTATATGACCAACATTTAGCTTTGTCCCACTCCATGCTTCTTGAGGGACCTTCATCTTGAGACTATTGGTTGGAGATCTATTTAGGAGATAAGTTGAGTATGCTACTTCTTCACCCCAAAATGTATTTGACAAACATTTGTCTTTGAGAAGGCTTCTTTCCATGTTCATGATTGTTTGATTTTTCCTTTTAGCCACTCCATTCATTTGGCGAGTATACCTCGTTGTAGCTTGCATGATGATGCCTTGCGATTTGCAGAAATTTGCAAATTATTTGGAGTTGTATTCTCCTCCTCAATATGACTTGATAGCTTTTACATATTTGCCACTCTATCTTTCAGCTTCAGCTTTGAATTCTTTGAATTTTGCAAAAGTTTCAGACTTGTGTCTGAGAAAATAGATCCAAATTTTTCTGCTAAAGTCATCAATAAACGTTAGAAAATAAAATCTACCACCTATTGACTCTATTTGCATTGGTCCACATAGGTCAGTGTGAACCAGTTCTAGGTGTTGTTTGGCTTGAGTGGAGGACTCTGGAAATCTAGTTATTTTATGTTTTCCAAATATGCAAGAGTCACATGGGGGATTTTTCTCTTTGAAAACAGGTATACCTTTGACCATGGAGTGCTTATGTAGAAGACTTAGACTTTGAAAGGATAGGTGTCCAAATATTGTATACCAAACTATAGTTTCATTGGGGGTGGATGCACTT
>SNQJ01S0072018.1:20152-38127 GCA_010110895.2 Picea sitchensis | reverse complement strand
AATACGGGTTGGTGGAGATTTCTCATTTGTGGGAGATTTATCCCAAAAATTTTAAATTACGATAGTGGGTGTGTTACACCCCCTCGTCCCTGTGGCCCCATGTGACAGTTTTACCATTAGGAAAAATGGATTCTCTGATTGGCGATGTGGTGAACTATTGCTACATCTCTTCATATGCGAAGGAATTCCTCTCACAAGTGGATTTCTTAGATCTGTGACCCCCCCCCCCCAATCCATTATAGTTGGAAGCCATACAATCTTTCAACAGATACATGACTTAATGCTACATGATTGAATGATGAACTTGCTCTAGAGGAGGTTACTTCGGATGGGAAGTCTCTAGACAGGCTTAGAACTGGTAATTCCCGACTTTCGGTCTCCCATATTAATGGTTATCTCACGCCCTCGATGTTCAAGGCCAGGAATGTTGGTAGTCTGCGAGGCGAAGAAAATGTTACAAAAGTTGGTCTCCTTGGCCATGAGTATAAGAACAATCCTCTGAGGAAAAATCCCTCTAATTGCATCCACAAAAAAGGGGGCCAAGCAAAAATGGTGGTCGGTGAGGACATCGCGATAGAAGAAATCACATGTTAGGAGGGAAAAAATTTGGTTGGAAGATTTACTGAGAAAACTCTTGGATTCTTGGTTCTCCATTCTTGGATAGGCCAGGAATGGACTCCTCTATTGGGTTACCTACCTGAAACCCATATCTTGACAAGAGGTTGGGATTTTTTTATGTTGAAAGAAAAAAAAGATTACGTGGTTCTGCTCCAAAATAGCTTGTCTTGGGGCCCGTTTGGTTTGTTTCTAAAACCATGGAAGGTGGATTTTGATCCATCAAGAGAGTCGGTGTCAATATTAAAAGTATGGGAAATCTTTCCAGATCTTCCCCTAGATTTTTGGACAAGGGAGGCTCTGGAGACTATTGGAAATAAACTCGGTAATTTTGTGGGTCTTGAGCCCAATTGGGCGAAAAAACTTGATCGATGTTGGGCCTAGATACAGAAAGAATTAAATATGCAGGAAGGCCTGGTTGGGAGCCTTGACATTATTTATGGGGACGTTACTTGGCATCAGAAAGTGGAATACTGTAAGATCCATTTCCGGTGCCATGGGTGCCATGAAATTGGTCATCTAAAGTCTAGATGCCCGAAGCCAGCACCCTCGGAACAACCTGCTCAAAAAGTATGGAGAAGTAAGTCTACTATGAGCGGGAACAGCCAATCAAGATTCTTTATTTTGAAGGAAAACATGAAGGACTAGATTTGGAACTTGGCTTGAAAAAATCCTCAAGCTTATCCTTGGGCGACCTTGCTCTTTAGAAGGAAAATTCAAGTATGCATCTTCTAAACCTTGCTCCCTCTCTTTCTTTGGATACATCTTCTCCTCTTGGGGTTTCGATGTATCGTTGCCCCTCTCCTTCTATTCTACCTCCAGTGACTCCCTCGTCCCCCCATCCATGTTCCCCTTCTTCCCTCAGTCCTTCCAACCCCCTCCTTTCTCCCTCCCCATTTGGCCCCTCTTCCCTTTCATTTAACACCCTTCCTTCCTCTCTCCCTCCTCCCTCTCCCCTTGGCAAGTATCCCCCCTCCTTTCCCCCTAAGGATAATTGTCTCACACCCCATCCTCCCCTATTATTTTCTAACCCACATTTTTTACCTGACCTTGTTAAGCTTCCCTCTCTCTTGAAGCCTCCATATCCCCCCCTACCCTCTCCTAAAGGGTATGCGCTTTGCTCAAAGGATCGTTTAAAAGAATCCAACCCCTCGAAAGGTGGTCTGACCATCGAACCTCTCCCAACCTTGTAGGATCGTAGAAAGTCTCATCTGTCAAAGAAAAATTAAAAAGTTGCGGCCAAAATCCAGAAAGGCACCCAAGAAACCATTACCAGGGCCCTTAGAGTAGGGAAAGCCTTGCATCCCCCCTCAAAATTATTTTTATATCCTTCAACGCAAGAAGGATTGGTGGCCCTCAGAAAAAATTATCCCTCAAAAGGTTGCTCCTGAGCCTTGAGCCAAACATCCTTCTCCTTTAGGAGACTATGTGTTCAAGAGAAGATGTAATTAAAATTGTAAGCCATTGGCTGAAAAACTAGTCTTTTAGTGCAGTTGATGGAGAAGATTTATCAGGTGGACTTCTTTGTGGATGGATTTCATATTTCAATGATTTATCCTCTTCCTCATCCCTCTCCTCCATCTCATTAAATCTTAAGCACATTTAAGACTATGATTTTGCTTTTACTGCTTTAAATATTTATGGGCCCTATTTTGACAGGGTATAGTTTTGGGAAAATCTAAAATATGCAGGGGTCTTCAGCGACCCCCTAATGGTGATAGGGGGGGATTTTAATTTCACCCTTTCCTTAAGAGAAGTCCAAGGCCTGAATCCGAGAGAGTATAGACAAAAAGGTTTTTTCCTTTCATTCCTGGAGGCAGAAAGATTGGTTGACCTAGAGCCTGTAAAAACCCCCCCTACTTGGAGAAAAATTAGAACGGGGAGTAATGTTGTAGCCAAAAGACTGGATCGCTTCCTTATCTCAAAAAAAATAATGGACTTGGGACTCATATTTAAGGAAAAAGTCGAAGAAGGGGGAAGCTCTGATCATCGTCCAAATTCACTTTATTGGAGTTCAAAATCGGATTCACCCCTAGTGCCTCTTAAAATCAACTTGGTGTGGCTCGATGAGGGGGAATTCAAAAAGCTAGTATCTTCCTCTTGGATTCGACTAAATCGTGACTCTCATGAACCCTTCATGGTGCAATTTGTAGCTAACTTGAAGAGCACCAAAGTCTCTATTAAAAAGTGGATCCCGGGTTGGAAAGCCAAAAGGAGCTTCTAGATATTGAAGGAAAACTTTCTCAAATCCAAGCGGAGGTGGATGATGGAGTTCTAAGCCATCCACAACCAGAGGAGCTTAAAATATTGTAAAACAAAAGAAATGAATGGATGAAATAAGAATAGGTTGAGTGGTGCCTAAAAAGTCGAGCACTTTGGCTCCAAGCCAGAGATAATAACACCAAGTTTTTTCATCATTTTGCTAACTATCGCAGAAATGTAAACACCATTTGGGAGATTAAGATACAAACAAGAGTTAAGGTCAGCTCCTTTCAATAAAAAGTGAATTTCAGAGCACGCTTTTTTGAAATTATTTTTCGAGTTCCTAGAGGATGTCCTATCCAAGAAATTTTAGAGGTAGTTACCAAATTTCGGCATGTGTTTTCCGAAGAAATGAACAAGTCCTTATAGGAAGAGGTAACAAAATTAGAGGTGAAACAATCCCTCTCCTCTATGCGGAGTGGTAAAATCATGGGCTCAGATGACTTTACAATGGAGTTCTTTAAATCCTTCTATGATTTGTTGAAAGATGATCTACTCCTTATGGAAAGAGAATCTCAAAGAGAAGGTAGGGTTTATGGCCCTTTAAATGCAACTTTTTTATGTCTCATCCTGAAGAAACATAACTATGAAACTATCGAGGACTATAGGCCTACTTCATGTTGCAACGTTGTTTATAAATTGATATATAAAATTATAGCCGGAAGGCTAAGACCCTTGCTAAGTGGAATTATTGGAGAAGAGTAGTTTGGTTTTCTTCAAAAACGTAAAATACATGATGCAGTGGCGATTGCGCAAGAGTTTATTCACTCTGTAAAAAATAACAATCTAAAAGAAGCTATTTTAAAATTGGACCTATCACAAGCATATGATAGGGTCAATTGGACATTCTTAAGTCTGGCTCTTTTACAAATGGGCATGCACACAAAAATAGTGAATTGGATAATGGGTTTCCTTCAAAGTAATTCTTTCGCGGTCTTGATCAACGGATTCCCCCCCATATTTTTCAGAGCTTCAAGGGGGTTGTACCAAGGCTTCCCCCTTTCCCCCTTCTTATTTCTCCTCATAGCAGAATCTCTAATCAAATTGATAAAAGAAGCCTACTCCAATGGTCAATTTCTAGGTATAAGAGTTTCAGAATCAAAGAGGGTCTCTAGACGATGTCCTTTACAACGTGTATGGCTCCTATTTAGGCGTTTCAAACCTCAAAAAAATCATGGATTCATGTTGCAAAGCAATGGGGATGATGATAAATCTGGATAAATCTTTCTTTGTTCTTAACAATTGTTTGGAAGCAGAATCAAACTCATTCTTGAACATTATCTCGACACAAACGAAAGTCCTAGAAGAAGGTTTTAAATATTTGGGATTCTATTTAAAAACTAATTGATACAGAAAAAAAGATTGGGGATGGGTTAGTAGAACCTTGTCCTAAGGAGGACATCTAGTACTGCTTAAATCGATGTTGGAAAGTATCCCCATTTATTGGAACTCCATAATGGTTATTCCTAAAGGCATTCTGGATCAATTAAGGAGGACAAGTTGTAGATATATGTGGGTTGGCCATAATTCCACGGGGGGTATCCATTTGGCTAGTTGGTCCTCCATCGTTGTGCCAAAAAACCTTGGGTGTTGGGGACTCAAAGATATCTGTACCTTTGCATGTACACTAGCAGGTCGTAACCTTTAGCGCCTTTCGCAAGGGAACTCCCTTTGGTCAAGAGTTCTTCACCCAAAATATTTTGCTAGTTTATTTATAGTGGAATGGTTTCGTCTGCCTTTGAAATCATCCAAGGGTTCTATCATGTGGAAATACTTAGTGGAAGCCTTCCCTCTTGTGGGAAATTGGATCGTTTAGAAATTGGTAATGGAATAAACATAAGATTAGGAGTGGACCCTTGGCTCGGAGTAGGGGAAAATTTCAAGCCTTCGAAACCATTGGTCCAATTTCTCAAAGATCTATTTTCCACTGACACGATATCTGCTTAGGGGACCCTCATATTCAAGGAAGCCTTGGGTGGCAAGATTCAGTCTTCTTAGGCTTACTACTAGAATTTCAAGTAGAATGGGACTCCTATATTTCAAGGTTGTGTGAAAAATTCATCCTTTTGGACGGTGAGTCCTCAGACACTCTATGTTGGTCCTATAACCAGAAGGAAGGGTCCTTCACAGTGAAACTTGGATACAAAGCATGGTAAGAAGAAAGGCTCCAAGTCCAGCCAAAATGGTGGTGGAAAACATTATGGAAAAGAAAATCTCCTTTAAGATGCAAAATTACCCTATGGCTTGCCATGAATAAAAAACTTTTGACTTGGGATAATGGTGTGAAAAGGGGTTGGTGCGACCCTAATCGATGCACACTTTTATTTAGTAATGAGGAATCGATTGCTCATCTTTTGGTCTTCTGTCCCTCTGCATGCTAGGTTTCAAAGCTGGTCAAGGAAAAATTAAAAGCCAGGGCTTAATGGAACAAGGAAAGTCTGGAAGAATGCTATAAGGTATGGGTCCAGGACATGACAGTGAAGATTTATTCGGGTCTACCAAGTATCATGATTTCAAACTTATGGTGGCCTCGCAACTCAACAATTTTTAAAGATAAAAGGATCCCCTCGGAGGTTGTTGCGGCGATTACGCTTAACCAGGTTGTTGAGTTTAAAGAAGATCCCAAATCCTATAAGAAACATACTCCTATTCTTCCCTCCTTAGACTACAATATCCCATGGGGATATTTTGATGGGGCTATTTAGGGGCACCCTCCTTTATGCGTATTTGTAGGTGTTATGTTCATTAATCAAAATCATTACATTTACATCATATATGCCTCGGTTCAGGGGTCAAATAATAGGGCAGAGCTAATTTCTATGTGGAGCCTTTTGGATACGGAAAAGAAGAAAGACATTAAAAAGTTACAGGTTATGGGGGACTCCAAATTGTCAATCGAATGGGCACAAGGAAAACTAAAAATAAAAAATGTTAATCTGGAAATTATACTGCGAGACATCAAGTTGTCATTTTCATCCTTTGAATGGCTTTGTTTTCATCATGTTCTGAGAGAACTCAATATCAAGGTGAATGAGATTTCTAAGGAAGTGCTTTAGTTACAGAGAGGAACCTTTGGGTACTATGAGTACTTTGACGGGGTGGAAATTGAATCAATGCAGTTCCACCTTTAGTTGGTGTATATTGAAGTTTTCTTCTTTTTTGTATCAATGAAGAGACAGTTGCAAACTGTAAAGTTTTGTAAAGAACGAAAAAGACTCAAAGTATAGAAGGGAGACATGTTATTTTGGAACAAAAAGTTTGCAAAGGCTAAAGCGAAAGATTGTAACATGTATATTTATGTTTATGAAATATAAAATCTTTTTTTCCACGGAAAAAACTAATACATTGGAAACTGAATCTATGGAGTTCCACCTTTAGTTGGTGTATATTGAAGTTTTTTTATTTTTGTATCAATGAAGAGACAGTTGCGGACTGTAAAGTTTTGTAAAGAACGAAAAAGACTCAGCGTATAGAAGAGAGACATGTCATTTTGGAACGAAAAGTTTGCAAAGGCTAAAGCGAAAGATTGTAACATGTATATTTATGTTTATGAAATATAAAATCTTTTTTTCCATACATTTGTATATTAATAATAACTATATTAATTATGACAATTGTTAATAAGCATTAATAATATTATTAATAAGTATTTTTATTATGAATGGTCTATATTACATTAATCTCTAATATTAATAATATAATATTAATCACTCTATTAATCTAAAATAGTGTATTAAAATTAATAATAATAACTAATACATTTATATATTAATAATAATTTTATTAATTATAATAAAGATTAATAAGCATTAATAACTATTAATATTATGAATGGTTATTAATATTATGAATGGTTGATAATACATTAATCTCTAATATTAATATTTTTTAATCAATATCTATTCAATGATATATTAATAATAATAATAACCATAATTTTAATACAAATAATCCTAACTCTAATATTTCCCTAATCCTAATCTTACATAACTTTTTAGAATTGTTGTATATTATATCGTTAAAAAGGTTTAAAATAGAAAAAGAAGCTTTGTTTACTAAAATTATTCCTGGTTTAAAATAGAAAAGAAACTTTGCTTATGGAAATTATTCTTTTACAGTGGACTTTTTGGAGTTGTTGTTTATTACAATGTATAATATCATTAAAAAGTTTTAAAATTAAAAAAGAAGCTTTCTTTGTGGGAAATTATTCTTTGATAGTAGACTTTTTGAACATTATGCAACTTTGTATTTAAAATGTGTTTTTTTTAATGATTTTTTGTTCTATGTTACGACAATGTACAACATCATTTTAGAAAAAGAGTAGAGTTGGTGATTTTGTTAAACCATGGATTGGATTATATCAATTACACAAGTTAAAAAAAACTAGAATACACTAGTTAAAAAAATTCAGGATACAGTGAGAATAATTACACAAGTTTAAAAAAATAGGATACAAGAGTTAAAAAAACAGGATAAAGTGAGAATAATTATAGGTTATAGATAAATACATGTTCTATAATTACCGAAGTGAAAAACAATATTACTGACAAATATCCATATATATTATAACGTTCCCATCCATCAACCCCACTCTCGGACAACGTTACTACACGGAAACATTCACATACTTATATATATAACATGCATATTAAATCAAATTAAATTCTTTGACCAAACAATACAGAGCAATCACAGGATTACTGCTAACATTTAGAAATAATGAAATTAATAATAAATATCATTGTAACAGAATACATGATAATATTACAAGTATCATAGACATGCATTTTAGTTGAAATTAAAATACATAGTGATACTTATCTTAGAAACTGTAGTAACTCCACCAACCATGTGCAAACCTTCCAAGAACCTCCGAGGCTTAGACCACGTTTCTCATCACGCTCAGCAGTGGGTCACCCCCGAGCTGGGACTAAGCTCCACCCAAGGCAAGGGAATCGTAGACTAGGCTAAGGTTATAAGAACACTGCACAGAGCAACCGGAAGGATTCTCTTCACGAGCCTTCTTATGCCCACTACTCACGGACTTTGATTCCCCACATGCATGTTCCACCCGAAAGTATACACCTTCACAAGCACAGTCCATCGGTACTTCACCTCCCTCTCTAGGTATTGGCAATAGGTCTGATAAGGAATTCTCAGAACTCCGTAGCTGGTTTTCTGAATAATTACATTGGTGAAAAACAATTTTATCCTAGAGCATCATGCATAGATATATAAATTATTGAAAAAAAATATGTAAATGATGATTAATATAGATTATTGAAACAAAATATGTAAAAAATGAATTAGTATATACATTATGGAAGCAAAATATGGAAACACTAAATATATGTGTGTAAGTTTGATTGACCAAAAAATTATGTCTATGTCTGTGAATTTAAATGAGGGAAAAATCTCCTACAAATACTTCACTCCTTTACTCCACTTAGTGCACAATGTGTATAGTGATTCCCATCAGAGAATTCAAAACCCAGGAGCTAAAGGCTATGATCGTTGCGTTGAGCCAGCTTAGTTTGAGTTCTGAGTTTTTCTATTGAATTGAACATAACCAGGGTTGTATTTACATAAACTTGTATTAATATAAAATGATCTATTTTCCTGAGACCTTTCAAGGTTCACCAAAATTTCTTGCAGATTGTTAAACGCATGACCAAAAAAAAGAAAAGCATGAGAGGTATTCATGCATTGTGAAGGAGGAGAAAGGTTCAATGTTTGATAAGGGAAAGATGGAGTTAGATCACTCTGCTAGCATTATTGCTGCAATGAAAAGGACTGGAAAAGAAGTATTATAGCCATCCTCTAACAAATAACCTCGGCATAAATTTAATCAAGAGTAACCAGTGAATGCATTATGTGTCATTTAAACAACATATTATATCATTGTTAGTCCTAGATACCATCTTCATCTCGATCTACAAGTTTATATATGCATTTAACATTAAATCTCAACTTATAAAATCAATGTATTAAATAAGTCATATATATCATTAAATCAACATGCATTTAACATTAAATCTCAACTTGTAAAATCAATGTATTAAATAAGTCATATATACCATTAAATCACCAAAATCTGTTGCATATTGTTAAATGCATGACCCAATTTTTTTTTTTTAAATGTCCACCTGTTGCTACCCTCGCTCACCCTAGGTTGAGCCTATGGGAACCTTAGTACATTACTGAACTAAAGGTCTGCATGTACTGAGTATATCCCCTAAATACTTGAGTGAATGGTTTTTAATCTCACGGTGTGAGTTCTGATATTTTGAGTTTTAGACCTACATTTCATTGAAAATATACATTAGCCTCTAAAAAGAACGATGTTGAGTGTATCTGTTGTGGGGACTTGAAATGAACATCTACATTGAGGTATATCTCTTGAAGAGTGAGTTGAGTGGCTCTCATCATTCTAGTATGTTTGTGTCACTAATAAATTAAAAAAAATCATTAAAAACCAAAATATATTAAAAATTAAAAATTATATATAATACTAAATAAAAATATTAAAAATTAAAAATTATATACAACACTAAATAAAAATATTAAAAATTATATACAACACTAAATAAAAACCTTAATTTGAACCCTGGTTTAAAAGTGCATAATAACATGTAAAATTTGTGGTCAGTGATTTCATTATACATCAATGTTCATAATTTTCTCATAGAACAAAACAATACATAAAGTCAAATGTATTCTTTCATAAACAATGCTTAGCACTAATGCCTTGACTTACTATTTTGATACCCATTCACAAAGTGTGATAACAAAAATTGATCTTAAATTTTTTAGATGTATTTGAATCACAGGGATCTTCAAGCTTTCCTTCTGGTTATGCATTTAGTTTACGAAACAATTTGAAATCTCAATGGATGCAATAAAATATATAAATAATATGACCTCAACAAAAGAGTTATAATTCCCCATATTCTATTGAAAATAAAATAGATATTTCTTCAAACAATATACAAGAGGACTATTTTTATTTCTAATGAAAATTAAAACCAACAGGTGGAACTTGATGTTTCCTGTTTGTTGAAAAACCGGAAAAATTAAAGCGCATTAGACTCAATGATATTAATTGATATTTCATTGATCTGTATGTCTTCATGAAATTGCAAATCGTTAATCTTATCCAAGCCATAAGCATCCCAAATTAATTGCGCATATACATTAACATCTGTGTGAGGCCTACAAATTGTTATAATCCTTGGATCCTCGTAGGTTAGAATATCATAAAGTGGTCGTACGCCCGCTCGTACTCTATGCTCGTCGGCCATGCCATCTTCACAACATTAATATATATAAGAAATGTTTTGAAATTTGAAATTTTTATTACCAAATATTAGTATATATTCCTAACTCATTCGTATTCGTTTATAAACTATCTTCATTTAACCATTCTTATATTTATAAGAATATTTATAACATATAAACTAATAAAAACTATTTAATTTTTATAAATGATTTAAGGAAGGAAAACATTATTTATTAAAATATTAAAAAATATTTATTTGTTTATATTATAATAATAATAATAATAATTTATTTTTAAGGTCATGGCCAAGCCAGCACACCAAATTGGTGTATGAGACCCCCTTGTTTGTGGGACAAAGGACCCCCGCCGCCCAGCGATTTGACTGGCAAAGTCTACGAAGATATACATACCCTACCCCCCTCTGGATTTGAACCTGTGACCTCTTAAGAGGAAACACATGTTCTTAACCATTAGGCCCACTCAATTTAAAAACTAAAAGAAAAATACAATAAAAAATAAACGACGAGAAGTTTTAAACGTTATCTACACACAAAGTGTTTTGTATATATGATCATGACTTTGTTATAATATTATAAAAATAAAAAATTATATTTTGTTAATTACTAAGATACTAGTAGTTGTATTTTTTTTAATAAGAATGGGTGGATTTATATTAATATGAAAAAAAAGGCATGGCCAGAGTTATAGGAAGCATAAAGAGTCTTCAAAATTACATAGTTCTAGCTATGGGTAGAGTTTCTTTCAACTTATTATTTTTCTCCCATCTATCTTTATCTGATTCTTATTACTATTGCTAAGTTTAACTATATAGATTCGACAACAAACTTATTACATACTGAGAATTAAAACATATATTAGTTATGATTCACTTTTTTGTTGATTCATGAGCATTTTCTGATTGTTCTTGTTCCTCCTTGACTTCCACTGGCGTGTTGAGGTCTGGTAGAATTCCCACTTTTGTTGCCTCTCCTTCTGATGGCCCTCCAACCGAGTTTGAATTACGAGAATCATCATTTCTCCGTGTTGTCTGTTTTTGAAGAGAAACAAGTTGGCGACACAAAAAATCTACTTCATCCTAAAGTTGATCGATGAGAACATGATGTTGACTGAGAGTATCAAGTGTAAATGTTGTTGTAGAACTAAGGGAATTAACTCTGAGAGTCAATATTTTCCTTTCCTCATTGCTAGCCTCCAATTCCTCATCCACATTGTCTTTCCACTCCCTGTTGTCCATACTTGATTCCTTGTCTAGAAGAATTCACGAAGAACGAACTTGAGTACTCAGAATTGGGTATTCCAAAATCTTGAGAAACCTCTCTCAAGATTATGCAGATTTTATGCCAGAGCCTAGATTTCCTTCTTTAGTGGCATGCACCAGATTAAGTCCACCAATTACAGAATCCAAAGTTGTTGAAAATTCCTGGGTTTTCTCAGTTGTCCTAGACTTATCAAGGGACAAGCAACCCAGACGCTTCCAACACAGAATCCATATCCAAATTTTAGAAAGGTCATGGAAAACCTTATTCCCAATTGCATTTACAATTATGCTTCAAACACATACCTTATTACTGATACCTAACATAACCTTCACAAGTTGTACATGCATCTCCTAGGTACCGCTAACGAAATCCTCCTTAATTTGGCTAAAGATACGTACTTTTCCATCTTCGCCACATTCCACTATGATGATCATACCTCTCCCCTGCGTCAGAGCCATCATAACCAGTGTATTCGCAGACTTCCCCCGTACAAAATCCATCTTATGAATGATCTCACCACGCGCTGACTGATAGCATTTCATATTTGGAATGATTGTTCTCGGGCTTCTAAAGGAGATAGACGATATAAAAATTGTTCATGTCCCTTCCACGCATCGAGGAGGACGTACCATGTGTCTGAACCATTTTTGACACTTGGTCATTTCAAATTTTATGGAGGGGAAACCACTAGCACTGTGCCATTCACCCCCATATGAATAGGAGATAGCCTGGTAGCTTTATTTGCTAAGGAATCTGCAACTGTGTTATGGTGATAGAGGATGTGAAAAAAATGTGCCTAAAGTCCTTGCAAATATTTTCTAATGCGGTCCACAAGATTGCCTAGACTTGTTTCTTTTGGTGAGGAAGCCTTGATAAAATAGAATTTTTTTTTTTTAGAATCACCAACTATATTAAGCTCAGTGATTTTTCTTTTCTTTTCCAATTGTATGCCCATATACATAGTGTATGTTTCTTCTTTGTTATTGGTAGTGGCTCCTAGATTCCAAGAATACTCCATTAATTGATTTCCTCTAGGGTCAAAGAGCACCCCTCCCGCACCTACCTCCTCAAGGTTGCCTTTATAAGATCCATCAAAACATAAGGTATAACTGGATTGAGAAGAGAGACAAGCTTGTAAATCTAAAGAGGGATAATGAAGCTGCCAGTCTGATCTGAGATTGCATTTGTCCCTTGTTGTGCATAGCACATTAATCCTAGCCATCCATATTTCTTCATCTTGGCTTAGAATATGTGGTACCACCATTCTTATTCTTTTTGAATTGAAGAATTATGCTAAGTTCCCATGGGCATGAGAAGCAACGACTCCACGATTCATATTTTGATCTTTAAAAATAATTCTATTTCTGGCTAACCAGATTTTCCAACAAACATATTTAGGTGTTTCCTTCCATACTCTTTGAAAAAGCATTTTTCCAGAGAAGGATCTCCGATAGTGATTTCTCCATTTGTCAAGAATATTTTTGCAAGAGGACGACCATTGGATTTTAGAACATAATTATGCAAATACTGATTTCCAAACCTGCTTTGCAAAATTACACTTTAGAAATAAATGATAGGATGTTTCTTCACTCTTTTTACATAGGGTGCAATGAGAGGGGCCTTTTATTCCTCTTATATCCAAATTTTCTCCTATAAGTATCTTTCCATGAGCAATAGTCCAGAAAAATATATTCACTTTTGGTAATCCACCACTGCTCCATATGATTTTCCACATCAGTTCTTTTATTGGGAGGACAGTCTACATTAAAAGAGCCTTGTAGCCTTATTTTAACGAGTATCCAAAAGCACCCCAACCCTGAGAATCAAGATTTTGAAAGTGCATCGAAGCAACACCTTTGAGGGAGAGGAGAAGAATATCTGCTTGAGATTGAATATGAGGAGGAATAAAGCCCATATTCCAATCTTGCCAAACACCATTAGTATGCAAAAAAAAAATCAAATAGAGAAATTTTATTTTGAGATATCATCCATTGTCTAATATCACTGAGAGAGACATTTTGGTGGAGATGGTGTGAACCAAGAATCCCATACTTCCAAACATTAATTTTCTTGCCATTTCCTGGTACCCAATGCAGAGAAGACTGAATAAAGAGGAAATGAAGTTTTGAGGAGCTTCCAAATCGAAGAACCCTTTGACTGGGAAGGGGGGAATCTAGACATCTATTTCTTTTTTAGCCATGCACTTCCTTATCAACACTTTTTTCCACCATTCATTTTTCCTTGATACCAACCTCCAAAGAATTTTTGCACCCAAAGCAAGATTCACAATTTCAGGATCTCAAACTTGTAACACACCCGACCCCTGAGTATCTTTCCTAGGGATGGGGCATCAAAATTTTTCTCTCCTTAACATCTCAAATCCTTTGTCCAAGGTCTTTATCCTCTTCTATTTACCTATAGTGTTCTAATGATTGCTACCAAGCTCAAATCTGATCTTTGGGTTGCAAGTTATGGCTTCCCAAAGTTCTTCGGGTGTTCATCGGTTGAGGGCCATGTGGCATCCACGTGAATCCACCTCACACGTATTGTCTCCAAGTTCCTTCATCCATGGTGGAATTTTGTCCACTGTCCAATCCCACGACTGGACTCAATCTTCATCTAACACATAGGCATGCAACACGCAGGCCAAAAGGAACTTCGACACTTCGGCGCTGAATGCCTCCTTACAGTCTATGCATGAGACCTTCCAGAGTCCCAAACTCTCGAAGTCCTGTAAGCCTGCCATGTGGTTCTGACCTTCGGACCTTTTGGGTCCCTCTATTATGCTACACCCCAAATCCTCTGGAGTCCCGAAGTCTCGGAGTCTCGGAGTTCTGGTCACTTCACCAACCACTTTGGCTAGGTGGGCACGTACCAGGGGCTGACACGTGTCACGTTCCAATAGGCATATAGGGTCTACGAAAAGAACAGATCAAGATGACATGTGGAACATCAATCGTGGTTCCACGTCACCCTGGTGACGTCAGCTTGCCATGTCACATCAGATTGACAACCTTCTAACATCCCTCAAATCTCATGGTCGAGATCCAGCCATGTGGATCCATAGATCCATGGCTAACGTTACTTTGTGACTTCGGCCTTCGAGAGTTTTGCGATGCAAACTCCTCTTTTTTCCCGAAGTTGGTCAGCATTGGGCTGACCACAGCCCAGATCTGATGATTTGGAAAAGTCCTGAAGCGTCCTCGAATCGATGGATCTCACTACTTCGGGATTCAGAGCTTATCGACACACCACACCTCAAATTCCCTGGAGTGCTTAGTCTCGAGACTAATAGATCTAGCGCCACACATCCCTTGTATATCGACGACTTAGAGGGATCCCGAAGGATCCTTAGATCCATGGTCCACTTTAATTCACAACTCCGTCCTTCGGGAGTTCTACGATGAAAACTCCTATTTTCTCTTGGATTCGGTCAGTGTCGGGTTGACCACAGCCTAGATCTGACGGTTCGAGGGTATCCACATAACCCTAGAGACCTATGACTTGTAACTTCCACTCAAGGGTCCCTTGGGTCCCATTGTTGGGCCATTCCTAGAGGGACATATGTCATCCTAAAACAATCCAATAAGAATATGTGGCACCTGCCTATGGTCAACGAAGTCTCCTTACCTTGCCATGAGGTCTCCATACCTGGAAATGTCATCACTCGGCAGATGGGACCCCACGTTCTCTCGACATGATACACGCGTCCCCACGATCAAATGGTAAAGAGGAGTCCCAAAGGACCCTTAGATCCACGGTCCCCATTACTTCGCAACTCCGGCCTTCGGGGGGGGATTTTATGTTATAGGACCCCTATCCTCCCGAAGTAGTCAACACCGGTTTGACCACATCGTAGATCCAATGGTTGGGAAAGTTCCTGGGCATCCTCAGATCTATGACCCAGATTAACTTCAGGCTCTGGGACTTTGGAGGATCCATCTCCCTTACAACAAATAACAAAGTTCTATGAACTTGCAAAGACTGAAGGAGTCGAGGAGTTAAAACCTATGCTCCTTCTCCAAATCCAACGGTCGTGACAGACCTTTGGGTCCTTCTGAATAGGTCTCGTTCGCTCGTCTTTCCAAACGAAAGAATCTTCCCTTTTGAGACTAAAATCTCGCTATCCTTCCTTAGTTTCATCAGTTCTTAAGGACTTAGGTACTCGTGCGTGCTTTGCATTATTTCTCCTGAGCTTAACAAAATCATTTTTTCCAGAAGACTCAAAACATCTAGGAGTATCGACATGCATATAGGGAAACTATGTCCAAGGTTGACGAACTCACAGTTCGGCTGCTTAAAATTGAGCCACTACAGGGCTCGAGAATTTACATATACAAACCATATAGTTCCTTACTTTCTTAACTACACAATCAATCAAATATAAAGGGATACAATCTAGTCATCAAGCAAACATGCACATCCCTACAACATTCATAGGATATCCAACTTTAATCTATAGTTACAGTTCAATTACACAGGATATGAGAATATTTATCTATTATAGGTTGTAGCCAACAAACTGACTATGAGTATCCACCTTTCCACCCAACCATAGGCTCAAAGGCATTTATTCTTAGCGCTCTAGCCACCTCCGTGCCAAGCCATGATATCACTAGGGAATTTATGCCAATTCTCAAAGGTCCTTTCTCTTTCACAACTTTTGTGAGGTTTATCAGATGCTTCCTCAGCATCAAGCTCGCGATCTTCTGCTCAGGTCTCGTTCTCCACTAGAGAGTTCCCTTCATTCTCTTCTCTTCCCTTTTTTATTCTTTTCATGCCTTGCACACACATCCTTCCTTGAGAAGGTTATCCTTCCTATTATGTTCCTTTTGTCAGAAGGAAACTCGGGTCAGTGTTGGTCTGTAGGACCCTGTGGTACTTTGGGTTGACCTTTTGTAGCTAGACCATGCTTCCATTCATGGGGGTGGTTTATGGTTCAACCACCAGTCCTTTCTTCATTAATTGATTCCTCCTTGGGAACCGGAGGAGGTTTGTTATCCTCAACAAGGGAAATTTGGGGTCATTCAATATAATGAACCCTCTCTTATAGTTTTCACATTCTTTCCTCTAGTGATATCATGGCCAGTACTTTCAAGGCTTTGCCCCCATAGTCAGTTGTTTACAATTCAAACAATAAACATTTACATTGTTCCCATGTTGTATCATGGTGATTATGATTAATGATTAATTACAAGTTGGGGGAAATAGGGGTGTTACGGAACTCCTAGACCTCCATGATCTTTTGGAGCTCTTACCAAGTTCCAATTTTCCTAATGAAATAAATTTTGTATTTATTTTACTCCTTGCCATAAAAATTGTCTAATGGCGTGAGCTAGAATTTTTTTAAATCCCATGGGATCCAGAAGAGAAGAAAATTAAAAAATGGGCAGGGATGACAAAATGGATTTAACTAGCACCAGACGCCCTGCTGGATTCAACCAAAAAACACCCCATCCTTCCATTTTGTCTTTTACTTTATGTAAAAATATTTTCCAGGTATCTCCTGAGAGAGCTTTGAGGAAAATTGGCATTCCAAGGTATTTAAAGGTTTTCCAATCAACTGAAATAGGAAACTGCAGAATTTGGAAATACCTTGAATGACTAGGGATTTTATGTTCCAAGCATAAATTTGACTTTTATTATGGTTAATTAATCCTCCCGAAACTTGGATGAATTGATCCAGAAATAGTTTTAATCTTCGATCAATAATCATGGATGCTCCTCCCAGCAACAGAGTGTCATCTGCAAATTGTGAATGATTGATTCTATTAACTCCTCTAGCTATATAGAGCCCAGGGATGCCTCGTGTGGTTAGTTCCCATTCTAATTTCTTGTTAAGGGCCCCAACCATGAGGATGAACAAAAAATGGGAGAGAGGGCATACCTGTTTAATCCCATGAGATTCTTTAAAAAAAGGAGCAGGTCTACCATTCACCAAGGGGGATATCTAAGGATTGGAAATACATGCATCTATCCAAGATACAAACATTTTATTGAAGCCATTTTTTTCCAGAACTACCTTAAGAAAACTATGCTTGACACTATCAAAAGAATTCAACGTGTCCATTTTTACAACCATGCATTTTTACCCTTGGCTAACACTAGAATGGATGGCCTCTTGCACCAAAATAATGTTATCCCATATTTGTGTGTTAGCCACAAATCCTCGGTTTGGAAGGATTAAAGAATTCAAATTAGGTTTCAACCGATTTTCTATAATTTTGGCCATGATTTTGTATGACACATTGCATAATGAAATTGGATTAATCTTTCAAATGTAGAGGCCATCTTTTCATTTGGGATTAGGGAAAGGAAGGAAGATTTGGTAGCGCCCCCCATTCTATGGGATTTATGCACATATTGGATCATCCTGATTAAGTCAAATTTTATAACTTGCCAGCATCTTTTGTAAAAATGAATGGTAAACTGATTTCGCTCGGGGGCTTTATTTGAGTTGAACTGATGAATAATTGAAAATATTTCTTGCTCTTTTACTAATTTTTTCAAATCTTGATTGTCCTCTTCTGATATTTTTT
>SNQJ01S0072017.1:24358-38127 GCA_010110895.2 Picea sitchensis | reverse complement strand
CCCTTTGTCATTGATTCCATGCATGATCACATGATCCAACGATCAATACATGAATGCATCAAACCATCAATGACAACACATCAATCCATCTTCATCTATGCAACATATATCAATGACAACTCATTGATCCATCTTCATCTATGCATGAGATCATATGACTATGATTCTACTTGACATCAATCCATTAACATCAAGGATAATACATATTACATCAATATGCTATGACAATACATTGTTCCTTTTACATCAATCAATCAATCCATTGGCATCAATCAATCCCTTGGCATCAATCCTTAATTGAAATCAATCAATCAATCCTTTGGCTTCAATGACAACATGATCCAACAATCTCCCCCTTTGGCATTGATGGCAATATCAACATTGATGTCAACACCAATCATTGATGTCAACATGTAGACAAGGCATTTCTCTACATCAATAGTCATCTTAATCACATCAATGTGACCATCTATCCCCCTTTGACATCAATAACAAAGGGTAGTTCTCTTCTTGGGGCTGCTCCCCCTTCTTGAATGCCTTTGATCTTCCTCTCAATTATATCTCCCCTTTTGAACAAGGGATATCACTTTGATGTAATGTTGAAGATATATAGCTCATGCTTCCCCTAGAACCATGCCCGCCTCTCTATGACCAATGCTCCCCCTAGAACCATGTGTCTTTCCTCTGCATCTGATAAATCTCTCCTCTTGGAATCATGGGAAGAAGAATGACCCCGCCTATGGGTATGTATCCCCCTATCTTCTTTGTAATATGAACAATATGCTACCACTGTAATATGCTTCTGCTGAAAATGCTACTACTCAACCAGAACATAGATAAATTGCTCTTTCTATGATGATCCTTGGACCTGTCCATGCATCAACTTGTTCCATACCACACATCATGAAGAAAAAGATATGTCAACAATGCAATAGAGAATCATGAACAAAACATCAATCAAGTACATCATGTGCCATATTGTGTGCCAACCATGCACAACTCCCATGTACATTAACCATGTACATCAATACCATATAATATGCCATAAGATATCATCAATGGAGTGTATCAACCATATTCTTCTACAAACATGCCAACCATGTGCCACAACAAGTGTCATATCACTCATGATATGCCTCCACCATGAACCAAGTGCCATAACTATGCATCTCAATCAATCAAGTGTCTCAACTATATCATACCATATATCATGTACCAAGTAATACCAATGGTGTAATTTAGCCAAGTACTGTCATCCACATACATATACCATCTTATGAGTGCATCAATCATTGCATGTATCACCATCTGTACCAAGCAAGTGCATTAACCATGCACCAATACCAAAACAAGATGAACTACAATCAAGATGTGTCCTCATATATGAATGCCATATCAACCATAGACCATGTACCAATCATACTGCTAGTAGGTGCCTCTAACAATGTACCAAACATGCATCAACTAGAGATCAAGCTATGACTCATTAATGATGTACAATATGATCACCTCATCAACTCATCAAATACATGTCCCAATATGTCGCCCATCCATATGGAAAATGCATGCACCAGGATATCCAACAAATATGCTTCCAATAATACATCATAAGATATATCAATGAAATTCAAATATGTAACAACCATGTACCCCAACAGATCAACATCAACCTCCATTCACTACAACAAATACTAAGCATCCAATAATACATGTACTAGAAGTGTGCCTCAATAGATCAATGACATCTCTAGCTATCATCATCATGATATATCTCATAACCAAAGTGCCATAACTTCACTGTCACAGCCAACATTGTTCTTCAACAGAAAAATGTCTTACTCCATACTCTAGGGTTAGTACCATGCATCCAAGATAATATTTCATCACTCAACCATATGTCACCACCATACATACATCAATCATGTATGCCAATGTGTAATCATGAAAACCTACAGAAAACAATATCAGACCCTACAACAAACCATGTCAGACCCTGCAAAAAACCATGTCAGACCCCGCAACACAGAGTTATACCATTATACCATGTTGCAAATTTATGCATAGCCTTTTTCCAAGGATTTACCACAGATATGCGGCATGCTGTACAGATAGCTCGCGTATGTACATGACTTATTCATAGGTCATCTCGCGTATGTACGTGACTACTACCATTTTAACCCATGTATGCTTCTGAAGATGACAAACTTGAGCTTCCCTTAAGGCTGCCTTTTTGTTCTGACTGTTCAATTTTCTTCACCCACTTATAAAGGTGTCCCAACTTCTTAGAACTTGAGCTCTGAGCTTCCATATTTTCAAAAATGTTTTCCTTCTTAACTTCATGACTTCTTCTAGTCATGCTATATGAAGTCCTAATCATGGAATTTATTCTTGTGTTCCAATAATCCTGGGATTTGTGACCAAATCCACTACAGCTGTAGCATCTCATGGTGTGACAATGAGCACCAATATGTCCTACTTGATTACATCTCCAACACCTTAGGGTGTTATGAAATATTTCACTATCTTTGGCGCCATTGCTGGGGACAGAGAAACAAAGTTATTTTTCCCTGGGAAAATGACAAGGTAAGATTCTATATTTGATAGTGAACAAATATTGAATACACAAGTAAGACTTATTTTTTATCTTTCACTTGGTGAATCCACCACATATAAACTGGCATTCGGTCGAAAGAATACCATAAATAATCTAGACGATAAGAAGACCACACTTGTATCAGATCCTGAAAGGTTGTTGAAACCAAAAGGATACCTCAAATCAACTACTGCATCAGCAGCTAAAATATACCAACCCAAAGTTGCACAAGTTAATGCTAAGGTTATGGATGAAGAACTAACCCCTGAAGAGAATTTTAAACAAGCACCCTATGTGGAGGCATCAACTAGTAAACCCAAGGCTAGGTTTGAGAATTTGGAGGTAGTTGTACCCAAAATAAAGATTGATATTGACTCAACTGATACTTCTAATGGTCAGAACAAAAGATCTTCCTCTACACCTATTGTCGTTAATACTTTGTCAACGTCATCCCTGCCCGAGGTAAAGATTTCAGTTCTCTGAAACCCTGAAGAACATATTTTATACCATGATTCATCCCCTATCAGTTCTCCTATTTATACATCTTGTAAGTCTGAGGAAACCAGTCCACATTTCCCTTTTCCTCCTCTTCTAGATTTTTCATCTCCTAACGACCTCTTTCCAGAATTTCCTTCGCCACATCCCGAATAAGTTGAAAGGTCACCACTTCGGTCCTTCGAAGTTTTTGAAAACCCTCTTTTTTCCCAAAGTCCATTCCCTAGACTTCCAATGGTTGTTGATGGAGGAAGTTGTGCCGAAGGCAGAAGAGTAGGTGGACAAGGCCAAGGACAACCTACACCCCCTATAATTTTTTCCAAGGTAGCTACCAGAGACACTCCCTTGGTCCTTCCTGTCGTCCTTCATGATTTTCCCAAAAATTATATGAATAACTTACCGAAATTTATGGGAGAAGTAGATTTAACCGCAACCGAGCACATATTCTTTTTCGATCAGTTTGGTAATATCTTTGGCATTGATCATGAAGATGTTTACTCAAGTATTTTAGTACAAAATTTTGAAGGACAAGTAAGAACCTGGTTTCGAGGACTCCCGGTAGGATCCCTATGATCATATGATGATCTAGAAAATACATTTTTAAGATAGTGGGGAGAAAAGAAACACCATCTTTATTATTTGACTGAATTCATGGCTTTAAGAAAAAGGAATTCTGAGCCGATTCTCGAATTTACTCAGAGGTTCAACAAATTGTACAATAAGATCCCAACCAAAGTTAAACCCTCTCAACTTGTGACAAAGGTAACTTTTGTAGGAGCCTTTGAACCCGACTTTTCCCTCGTCAAGAGAAAGAAGATATGCCACTCTAGCAGGAATGCATGATGATTTCATAGAAATCGAATCAAATATGATGGCATTCGGTAAATTAAAAGCTAAAGTTGAGACGGGAACTAGAGAACCTAGGCATTTTAAAGAACAGGCAGGGCCATCTGGATCTGTGAAGTCCACGGAAGAAAAAATGGATGAAATAGCTAAAATAATTAAAGACTTATCAAACAAGATATCTGGTATGGAGTTAGATCAGGCCAAACCTGATACTTATGCTAGGAATCAGTTCAAGAGAAACCCTAACCCTCAAATACAACAGAGACAAATAAAAAATGAAGATCAAAAGATACAAGCCCCTTTTATAACTGAAAATTGTATGCAAAGGGATGACATGCAAAATTATGAAGAGTTAGAAGAGGATCTAAACAAACTCAGTGATGACGATTTGGAGCCTCATTTAACTAGGCAGGATTATGAAAAGTCTTTAGACCTAGAACATTTGTTTAATAATGAGGAAAGTATTAACAATCTGGGAGAATCTGAATATCAAGGACTCGCCGACTCAATAATGGTCGAACTCGAACATAAGTACAATTTAAGGCCCAGAGAAAAAAATCCTACAGATGTTCCACTGAAAAATATTTTGTCAAGAAAGAAATCGAATGAGGTAGTTGTTACTAAACACTAGTTGAAACACAAGCTGCCCAAACAAAAATAATTGAAATGCGAGTGACATAGACTAAGAGACCAGAAAGAATAGAAGAAGAAATTCCAACCAGAGAAAATGAAAAAAAAATTGGAGGTTTTAGTCTGGAAAATGAACTTAATAAAATTAGAATCCCCATGCCTCTAGTCAAGCTTGCAAAGAACCCGATATACAAAAAAAAGATTGCTAAAATCATGAATTTTTCTGATGTTGAATGTCATGCAGATGTTATTAATGTACAAGATGAAAGACCCACGATCATGTTCGGTCCACACATAGAGAACACCAAGGATTATGTTGCACCATTTTATATTACACTAACTATGCATGGCCATCTACTCCATAACTTCATGTTAGATTCTGGGGCCTCTCACAATTTAATGCCTAAAATTATCATGGAGAAATTGGGCCTCGATATTACTAGACCTTATCAAGAATTGTACTCATTTGATTCTAGGGAAGTTAAGTGTCTTGGCATGATCAAAGATTTGGTAGTAAATCTTGCAAAGATCCCTGTAAAGAGTATCCTTATGGATGTAGTCATTGTTGACATCCCTGCCAAGCATGGAATGCTTCTATCAAGGTCTTGGGGTGAAAAATTAGGAGGATCACTTCAGTTGGACATGACTTACGCTACGATCCAAACTTTTGGTGGAAAATTCACTAGACTATACATAGATACGAGGCTGGCATATACTGTAAGTGACCCCCAAAACCGAAATAATTACCCAGTATATGTAGCTTATCGGGACTTAGGAAATTGTATATTATCCATTGATGATGATTTCGAAGAATGTACAGAAGAAGAAAATAAAAAAGTAGAAAAAATAAAGAAAAATGTAAATAGTAGGAGTATGGAAAATGTTTTTTGATGGCACTTCATCCTGTGAAGGGGTAGGGGCTGGAGTGTTATTTGTAGCGCCAGGAGATGAGTACATTATCCCATTTTCATACAGGTTACAGTGAGAGATTGATTATACAAATAATGTTTGTGAGTATGCAGCTCTAGTATTAGGATTAGAGGCTATCGGAAAGTTAAAAAGTGAACATCTAATAGTTTGTGGTGATGCAAAGATTATTGTGAAACAAATAAAGCAACAGTATCAAGCTAAACATCCAAGGCTAAGGTCATAAAAAAATTGCACATGGGATTTGATAGAGAATTTCTTCTCATCCTTTAACATTCACTACATTCCCAGAATGGAAAATCAACAGGCAGACTCTTTAGCCAAAGCTGTGGCGACCTTTGTACCACCTATTGTCCTAAAACTGAAGTATCATATCGAAATGAGACACAAAAACTTCGATCCCAAATAATGTTCATCATTGGAAAGTCTTTGAAGATGACGAACAAATTAAACAGTTCCTTTAAATGGTTGATGAGTTCTATGAGAATCATATAGATTAGGAAAACCAGAATGATTCCATATGGGTCATGCAGGAAGGTGAAGATCCTAAAAATTTCCAGGATAATATTGACCGAATGCTTGTGCTTAAGAATAATCATATCCCCATAGATTTGATACCCTTAGAGAGATTGTTTGACCAAGACGACATACCCTTAAAATCTACCTTGCGACCTCAGCCCGAAGAGGTTGAAGACTGTAATATAGGAACTAAAGAGGATCCTAAACTGGTCAAGATATCTAAATACCTTCCAACCCAAATGAAAAATAAGTACGTCGACTTGATTAAACAATATAAAGACGTCTTTGCATGGTCCTATGACAATCTAAAAACTTACGATACCTCTGTAATTGAACATAAGATTCCTTTGAAGCATGGTATCAAATCTTTCAGGCAGAAGTTGAGAAAGATAAATCTTATCTTCCTGCCAGTGATATAAAAGGAAGTCAAGAACTTCTCGATGCAAATATTATCGTTCCACTCAGGTATTTCGAATGGGTAGCAAATTTGGTACCCGTTGGGAAGAAAAGTGGAGAAATAAGGCTTTGTGTAGATTTCAGAAATTAAAACTGGTCATCTCTCAAAAACAACTACCCACTTCCAAAAATGGATCATGTTCTAGAAAAAGTAGTCAGAACTAACATAATATCCATGATTGATGGTTTTTCGAGATACAATCAAATCATTGTCCATGAATATGATAGAGAGAAAACTACGTTTATCACTCCGTGGGGAAATTTCATGTACGATAAAATGCCATTAGGTTTGATGAATGCAGGGGATACTTTCCAAAGAGCAATGGACATTGCATTTGTCGGTGAAAGAGATAAGTTCATCATTATTTATCTTGATGACTTGATGGTTTTCTCTAACTCTTATGCATAACACCTACTGCACCTCAAGCAAACATTCAAAAAATGTAGGAAATTCGGTTTGTCTCTTAACCCCAAGAAATCACATTTCGCTATGCAAGAAGGTAATTTCTTGGGTAATATAGTGTCAAAGGAAGGAATTAAGGTCGACCCTAAGCGGGTTGAGGCTATATACACTATCAATATTCCTAGGAACAGGAGAGAAATTCAATCCTTTTTAGGAAAAATAAACTTTTTGAGAAGATTCATTCCCAATTTTGTTGAAATAATTAAGTTGATTACATATATGTTGAAGAAGGATAGTGAAGTGAAATGGACCGTCAAAGCTAAAGCATCATTCAAACAAGTCAAGAAAGCTATAGGCGAAGCACCCGTGTCACTCGTGTTAGCCAGTACAGACTATACTAAAAAATTCTTGATCTTCTCCTTCACTTCTGACCATACTATCGCAGCGATGCTATTGCAAAAGAACGAAAAAGGCTTCGAGAAACCGACAAACTTTTTTAGTAAGAGTCCAAGAGATGCAGAATTGAGGTATGATATACTTGAACAATAAGCGTATGCAATGGTGAAATCCGTCAAAGATTTGAAGACTTATGTGCTTCATTCCAAAATAGTCGCTTACATACCAACTAGCGTTGTCAAGGACATATTCGTTCAACTAGACAGTGAAGAAAAGAGAGGTCGATGGTTAGCCAAAATTTAGGAGTTTGATCTAGAAGTAAAATTGACCAAACTAGTCAAAGGCCAAGGCCTGGTGAAAATATTAGCTGAATCAAATTTTAGGGCACTCGATATAAACCACTTGGAATCACACAGATATATCCATATATAGAGGAACTTGATGATCAAACCCCTATAGTTCAGATCAAAGATAAATTTTCATCCTCCGCCTGGTATGGAAATATTGTTTCTTACCTCTTAACCCTTCAGTGCCCGAATGATATTACTCTGTCCAAAGCAAGAAATTTGAAACTACAAGCGATCAAATACTGTATTATCGATGACCATCTGTAGTGGAAGGATCCTTTATGTTTCTTGTTAATTTTCTTAATAGAATTTGAAACATAAGGCATCATAAATGAATTCCATGAAGGAGTGTGTGTACGACACCACGCCTGGAGGGCAATGGCCTACAATATTTTAAGAGCTGGATATTATTGGCAAAAGTTATTTACTGACATGAACGCCAAGGTCAGAGCCTGCAAATCTTGCCAACTATTCTCTGGTAAGCAAAAAAATCCTGCACTACCCTTAATCCAAATCAAAGTAGAAGCTCCCTTTCAACAATGAGGTCTATATTTCATCAGAGAAATCCATCCACAGTCAAGCGCACAACATAAATGAATTTTGACCGCCATCGATTAATTCATGAAATGGGTCAAATCCATTCTGACTCAGAATGCTACATAATCGATGGTAATAAATTTCTTGGAAGAAAACATCCTATCGAGATTTGGTTGTTCACGAAAAATAGTCACTGACAACGCCCAAGATTTTAAATCTATGGAAATGGTAAGTTTTTGCCAAAAATACAACATTGTGTTAGGACATTCCACGACCTATTATCCTCAGGGAAATGGCTTGGTTGAATCATCCAACAAGAGCCTGATCACTATAATAAAAAAAAATTTGACAAAAAATAAGAAGGCTTGGCACGTTCACCTGAAATACGCCTTGTGGGCGAATCAAATCGGCACCAAGAAATCAATAGGTATGTTCCCTTTCCAAATGGTTTACGGTACCGATGTCATCCTTCCTATCAATCTCACTCTTCCTATGATAAATCTCTGGCAAGATGCAAATGAAGATCCAGATGACGTTACGAGAAGGATAAATCAGATAATCGAAGTCCAGCAAAATAGGGCCGAAGTAGATGACAAACTTCAGAAATACCAAGATAATATGAAGGCCCTTTTCGATAAAAAGGCTAAAGACATGGAATTTCTTCCTGGATATCTAGTTTTAAAGTGGGATGCTATAAGAGAATATGCAGGGAAACACAACAAGTTCAACCACCTCTGGTTCAGACCATTCAGGATTGCAGCTGCTGAAGGAAAAAAATCCATCTTACTAGAAAATCTTGACGGAAAATCCTTGACGCTCATATCAACGGGTGTTTCCTAAAACATTTTATACAATAATCATATTCCAAATTTCCATTTTATATACCGGTTTCGGTTTGCAATTTTATTTCTCTTTTGTAAATTATCTGAATCTTACTCTTGTTTTAAATAAACCAGGTTTACTCGATATCATCAGAACAAAAATACAAAAACATATGTTACATACCATCTTTATTCTGCATAATTGTCTGACATTTTCCCATTTTGTTCCCGTGCAAAATACTTATTGTCAACCAAGAGATAAAGATGCATCAGGACATTTGATTTCTCTCAAACAGGTGATAAATCAATGATTTACTTGATTGAAAATATAAAGGAAATCTGAGGTATGAGTTCCTACCCCACTAATCCAAGCTAAAAGTTCAGAGAAATCTTACTGAATGTAAAGAGTTTTCACTCACATAGATATTGTCACCTGATCAAAGATCAGATAAGTATGAAATAACAACTTAATTTCGAAGCCTTCTTTGAATGAAATAAAAAATAAAATATGAAATAAAAGAAAAGGAAAATAAGAATAAAAAGGGCTTGAAGAAAGTTTGAGAATCAATAAAAAAAATTGTGTGGGAATGACATCCTTTTGCATCATACCCTCTGAATCTTCGGTCTATTTTGTTTCGCCTGACCCAGAGCTTTTATTTTCTTATGATTCTGACTACCTTTCCTTAGTCTTCATAAAATGAAAAGACTTCACCTAAACTCTAAAAACTCAAAAAAAATATCTTCAAAATAAGATTGGGCGAAGATCTATATGTCCCTTTCATTTTAATTGAAAGAAAGTATGTTTAGGATAATCTTGATAAATTTAGCTCTTCTATCTGGTTTTAAACTGACTAATTCTCTCAAGGTTGATCCCTAAAATTCAAAATCCCTATAAAATCTTCCCTATAGACGAAGGTGTATTGAAGATTAGAAGAAAATTAGTTTCAGAGTATACTTAAAAAATTATGGGAGACCTTTCATTTAATATTTTAAGAAGATATTGTCCCTTGTATGATACATATAGATTGATTGCCCCCACTTCAAAATATTAAAATATAAGATAGATGGTGAAAGGAAATTCATAATCTGATTGCCCCCATCTAGTCCAAGACAAATGGTTAAAGGAAATTCGAAATTCAATTGCCCCCATTTAGTCCAGAAAGAGATGATGAAAGGAAATTCATAAAATTATTTCCTCATCTCAGCAAAATTCAAAATTACTTATTGAAGTGGTGAAAGGAAATTCAAGGGGAGAAGTAGATAACTTCACTGGGGTACTAAACAGGCTCGTTGGTAGTGAAGCAATGCCTATGATATATGTATGGATGTCATATGTATCTACATGACATACTCTGGCATATAATTCTTTTTCCAGTAATATTTGCATTATGAACCAACGAGGGATCCCCTAAATAACATGTTACATATACTTAACTTTGATGCGGTTGAAATCGATCAAAATATGATATTTCAGCTAAAGTTATTTTGATTATCTTAAGAAAATCCAAATTAAGTTGTAAGAAAGGGAAATTTTAAATGGTCTAACTTGAGATCAAGGATTAGGTGTGTTTTGAAGGTTTTCTGAGGTTCGGTTGAAGTTAAATTCTCCCCAGTATGATTAATATCTAAAAGTGTTTCCCATAAATGCAATAATGACTCCATTTACCCAATAAAGGCACTTAGTCTACTATTCTTCCTCATCTCGCAGGGAGACACGATCCCCAGAGGGAGCCTATATTGGAACACATACAATTCTAAACTTTTGAGCTTTACATTCTCTACTTCACGAAAAATATAATCTTTCCCAAGCAATAACTTATAAATAACATTGAACTTTAAATCAAAATCATTTCTGGTTAAATTGTAACAAGGTGCGAGTAATATCCGTCATTGATGAAGTTTTTCAGTTGATCGAACAATCCTTATTTCTCTAGAGTTTTGGAGCCGCCTAATTATTAAAGAAGCAAATCATTAAAGGTCGCTTCGGAGCTTCGCGCTTCAGACGTTTTGATAAGCCTTCACGATAAAAGCCCCGAAACCCAAAATTTTTCGTTATCACTTTTCCTAAACCTTTAAAGGACACGAGACGTAGTAAATGTGTATCTTTTGAATCTATCTTGAGTTGACATGTGGCACACTTCTGACATTTTCGTTTAAAGATTCATATGATTCCAAGTAACACGTGTCGCCTCCTTTTCTCAACACATCATCTAAAATGACATCACCTGTGACACGTCACTATGAGATATGACCCCTCAGAAGTTTAACAAAGAACTAATTAACAAATCTCTGAAGCACCAAAATGTCGAAGTACTAAACTTTAATTAATTAATTTAATCAAGATCAAGGTTTACTTAATGACTTCGCACTTCGGGATTCAAATGTTTTACCTTCATCGTATCCTAAAATATCTGAAGTTCGAGTTTTCGAAATACTAAAAATTAATATGATTAATTAAATCTTAAAACCGATTATCAGATAACTAACCACTTCACGTTTTCGGGTTTCAGGGATTTCCTCTCAAGCTACATTTAAAGTTTTTGAAGTCCAAACTGTCGAGACACTTGAAATTAACACACTTGTTAAACATGATTAATTAAAGGGTTAAGAACGATTATCCAAGGATTAACCTTCGCAGATTTGGGATTTAGATAATTCTCACTCTATCTCACCTAATTTTCCTCAACACGAACCGTTGAATATTAATGGCATTTATGACAAATCAACAGTGACGATTTTTAACATAGATTGCGGATCGCCAGGTATAATTTTCCATTAAGGTTGATAAATTTGTCATCGGTAAGGCTATACTTGAATCAATGCATCTGATGTGAATACAAATGTTTTGATTTTGAATTTCATTTTTGCCTCTCGCAAAGTAGCAAGTTTTATCCGATTAAGAAGCTCACACAATTCCTCTACAATAGGTAACCTTGTTTGTTCTATCGATATCATGGCACCACGGAAGATGATGAAGAATAATGATTCAGTTGGTGAGGTTCAAATCTGAATGCAGACGTTCTGTCAGACACTACGCCGTGAGCTATAGACTCTGTTAAATCTTGAACACATGTGTTTGAGATTCTGGAACATGAGGTTATAAATTTCCCAGAAGATTCCAGTGATGAAGTGGACGAGACTCACGGAGATAAACTCAGATATATAGCCCAGTCTGAGCTACACAATATAGCTGCGCGACCGAGACTCATGCTGTATAATGACATGATAAGTTGGGCCCTGGAAAATGTTGGCGTCCAAACTAGGAGCATTTTCAATTATCAAAAGGTTGTTATTGGGTCTTTCCAAGCAGAACACCTCCATGTAATGCATAAGCTATCTCTCGATACTAAATATAATTACAATAATCCATTTATGTTGGATTTTGAGCAACAAGAATGCATCCAATATGACAAGATTTATCCCGATATAATCAAGTCCTAGTGGGGGCACCCAGAGAAGTTCAGGGCCGACGCTCATGGCTTGTATGCCACAATGTTGCTAGACACCCACATGATTTATGTGGCTATGATGCTCTGTAGGATGTTCGAGAAGAAGAGTCCTACTCATTTCCCGGTGGAATGGGTGTCGATCATGCACGAGGTGGGTCATGGCCGAGGGATACGATTTTAACTGAGACAAGATGTTGTTAGATAATCTTGCCAAAGAAATCACCGAATAGAAATTGGCTAAATCAAAGGGGAAACCTACCCCTTTCTATATGAATGTGTATATCATGGATTCCATCTGCTTCATAACCCCTTTCCCATTGATGAATTGGAGTTAGACCCCGACCAGTGTAGAACCTATCTACGTTTACCATTCCAAGTTGTGGGAGGAAAAGGCCAAATATTTCTTCTACAAAATCTACCACAATGTAGTAGTGCATGTCCNCTTCATAACCCCTTTCCCATTGATGAATTGGAGTTAGACCCCGACCAGTGTAGAACCTATCTACGTTTACCATTCCAAGTTGTGGGAGGAAAAGGCCAAATATTTCTTCTACAAAATCTACCACAATGTAGTAGTGCATGTCCATATAGCTTTACATGGTTTCCCACCCCCTCGAATTTCACACAGAATCATGGGAAATCTGGGAAAACTCGCAGATTGGTTCATTGAAGAAAACCTCTCTTATATTAGGGTGTTCAGATGTTCAGTCCCTCCCCATGCTCTCTCTCGATTTTTACCAGACCGACTGGCATGCTGTGAAGTATCTTACCAAACAGTAATGGGGAGCATCAACAAGGAGATAAAGGCATCCCAGAAAAAGGTATGGCCTACCTTCCCTCTCCAGGTTGGTATGTTTTCACTATTGGACTTCGTTCATTCCAAAGTAGAGGCTGCAGCTTTGGAGGATGTCAAACTAGTGAACATCAAATTCAAAAAGCACAACCCACACAAAATCATGGAAAACCACCTGGCCCAATACAAATTGAAAAAATATGTGCATGAAATATCCCCACATGATGAAATGTTCATGGGAGTGAGGTCTTATGAGGAAGTACTGAACAAGTTCCAAACCTTGTCCCCATATCAACAAACTAGTTTCCTCAATTTCCAAAGATACATGCAAAAAAATTTGCCGAAAATACTACAAGGAGAATCGATAACCGCTCCTCCTACACAAGAATCCACACCTCCAGGTTTTGAAACAAGGAACCCTTGTAAACATGATGTTGAAGGTACCCCAAAGGGCTCCAAATTTTTGAATCAGACAAAAAATACGGCCTCTGTGTTGTCATACTGTTAATTTCATTTAAGGAAATTTTCTCATATAACTAAGGTAGAAAAAACACTCT
>SNQJ01S0072016.1:34716-45558 GCA_010110895.2 Picea sitchensis | reverse complement strand
AATGTCATTATATTAATTTAATATTTATATTAAATAATATGTCATTATATTAATTATTATTTTATTAACCTAAGCCCTAGCCTAAAACTATAAATAGAACCCCTCCCTCACTATTACATTACACTTACTCTCACTCTCCTCTTCTAAGTGGCGGATTGCTCTGAGATTTTTCCTAAGTGTTGCAGCCTCCTTTGACTGTTCAGTTCGACTCCCCTTATTCTTTGTGCTGAGGTGATCTAGGTGCTGCGTTGAGGGTTGTCTAGGGGCTGCGTTGAGGGTTGTTCTATTGCTAAGTTATATGTTGCTGCCAGGTCTCCCTTGCTACTGAGATCTACTCATTCTAAGCAGCCGACTACTCCTCTCTCATCAGATCTGCTCCATTTTATGAAGTTGGCCACCCTACCACAGTTCTACCCTCTTTCAAGCAGCCGACCCTTCTATTCCTGTGTGACATAGCTGCTGGTCCCCTCTGAAGGCTGTCGTCTAACTCAGTATACAGTTTTGGAATCTTTGTGGGCTGCGGCTGTCCTTTCACTTGCTGTCACACCTTCTTGAGTTGGCCGATCCTTCTATGTGTGTGGCTAAGACAAGGGTTTACTGTTTCAGATATCAGTTTGGGGTTCTTGTTTTTTTCTTTGGGGTTTTTCTACTGTGGCAAAACTTTCTCATATTCTCTTTGACAGAGATCTAATCCTTAGTGGTTGATCTATGAGTCCAAAACTATATTTGAGCATAACTCAGAGAGATACATCTCACTTGTGTGCCTAGCTCTTCCTTCATTGCACAAGAGGTAAATTACAGAGGGGAGTTTCAGTTGCTTTTATTTCAGTTTGAATAATTTTGTTTAAAGCTCAGATCTATTAGTTTGCTAGCTCAGAAACAACTATTGTTTTAGATCTATGATTGTTGTACTCAGATTTATTAGCTTGCATACTCAGAAATAATCATTTGGTTCTGATCTACTAGTTTGCATGCTCATAAATATTTTGTTGTTTAGATCTAATTGTTGTTTTCAGATCTATTGTATTTATCTTGTACCTCTGATCAGAAATTTTATTTAGATCTATTGTTTACTTGCTGATCTAGCTAACAGATTTTTAGAAGTATATTTTTCTGTTATTCTTTGCTATTTCTAACAGCCAGGCTTACAGAGTTTATGGGTGAATTGTCATATCATTGTGATATGTCATTTGCAACCTTGTCAATTGGGTGTAGCTCGAGTAGTTGTGAGGAAAAGTTGTTACACTCCCCACTTGGGTTCAAATCTCACTTTGTGACATGTTTCCTCTTAGTGAGCCGATTGTTGATGAGCTGTATAGATTCTATTCACGAGTTGTTGACATGGCCTTGTGTTCAAAGGAATCTAGGATCTACCTTGGGTACCATCCTAGGAATGAGGGGGAATGCCTGGGAGGTTTCCCCTGGATATATTACCGGGAACAAAATTGTCATTGGCAATCTCACTATTCAAGATATGTATCCATTTTTCATAGACTATGTTCTTGTCTGCACTGCCACTTATGTATGTGTGCTTCATATAGATTGGATAACTATTATGGGCCAATAAGAGAGATCTGGAAATATGACAATAACTCGTCTTCTCTTTAGAATTTGTGGGTTAAACAGATCTATAATGACAAATTTACATCCTTGGTAGGCATATTGCAAAGAAAATGCAGGTTGTTTGTTATTGATTAATATTGAGGCAGGTTGATTTATGAATATTTACAACATGATGGAAAATGATTACTTAGAAATTAGAATGTAGATCATATTTCTATATGCTAAGTGGGTATGTCTATTCTTTGTCAACTATTCAACATATAGTAATTAATTGATTATTATACCTTGGACTATAATTGGTTTCATAACAATGGGTGCTAAGATCCAATGAGGAAGTGGACCCTTGAATGGCATGTGGCAGACAGTGGAGGATTAGGACGTCAAATGAAAATTGATGGAATTGGTCAATCATGACATGAAGCAGATAGAAGATCACAATCATGGTGAGATCAACAACCCAAATCCAACAATGGTGAAAGTTGAGCCGCCACATCAGGAAACAATCAATGCAACTCAAATGGATAAATGGGAAGTGTTTAATGATAGAGTATAAGTAGTGATACATGTATACTTTGTATCTGTGTTCTCATCTACCCAATGAAATCGGTATCTTCTCACTTTGAATGCAGAAAGGGAAAAATTGTCAAGATGCTCCAAGTCACGCCCAAAGGTAATGAACGGTTGCAAGGTGTAGTTGATAAGATAAGATAATTTTACTAATATCCATGAATGAATGAAAAAATGTAACAGTGCGTTAGGGTGTTACTTTAACCCAATTTTTTTCTTTCTTTTAAGACCTTATACAACAGTGCAAGCCAGATCTAAAACCATTGTAGTACATATATAAAATCCTACAAGTACACCAGATAAAGGGGCATGCCATAGATCCATGAAGCATATAACAACTGAGTAATTGATTCAATATAACCAACAATAAAGAACTAAAACATAGTAACAAGTACTTATACAGTGTAACCTTTAGCTTACAGAAATCCAAGTGTGGAGCTAGTTGTGCTCTAGATCCCATGAACCAATCTTCAATCAACAAGGGGGGGAATCGCGCTAGGGTCGATTATCCTCCCAATCAATGCAACCACCTTCATAGTGTTGATATTATGGTAGCTGCGGCAGGTATTGACCTCTACGTGTAACCTTTGACGAGACTAGAATATTCTGGGAAGCAAGATAAATCCTAAAATGTTGGATAATAACCCTAGAAGACAAGTCGGCTCAAGAGAATAATTAATATTAAGTTATTAGCCTCCGGGAAGAGAAGTCGGCCCAGTAAAGTGACTTGGAGCAATATAAATAGAGGGTGCTAGAGCTCATTTGTACTCACTCACTCTCACAACTGCATAAGGACAAGTGGTGTGCATCATCGGAGGAGTGCTGCAGTAGTGACTTGGTCTTTTGGTTATGGTTTGGACTTTCTGTCTTGGTTATGGTTTGGAGTCTAGACTCTTTGCTTGGTGCGCTAGCTTTGGAGAGAAGTACGCTACCTTGGTTGGCTATTGATTCTAAGGTTTGCTTCTAGAATTATTCTATCTGTCAAGGTTAAGGTGCTCGGGGGTGGCTTCGGCCTATGGTTGGGTGACAATATTGCTTTATTGTCTACAGAGAAACAAGCACACCTATTATTCTAACAGGTTATGGGTCCACACTATCTTCGGACAATCTAACCACTGGAAGGTAGATTGGGAGGATTTGCTTAGTTGCAGTCAAAGTTTTTCTGCAACAACGAAACCCTAACCCTCGTGTTGAGGCACCTTTAGTGAAGCGCTTGACCTAATTCTTGGATAACCTAGTGCGCCCTAGCCTAGCGCACCTCCTAGTACTATCAGCAAGTCAAGACGTCAAGTTTGACATTTTGGTCAAAGTCAACGTTTTCCAAGCACATTTAAGGCTAGCTAGACATTGCCAAAATTGCTTGTGACAATTAATTATCATTCCGCCTAGTTAAAGCTACATTTTCTTGTCCTTTTCAAGCAATTTCAAGGCATATGTTTTGTGGCTGTTCCAAAATATTTATTGCTGTTGTAAACTATTACATTGCTGCAATTTTATATCAGCTAGCCTATTTTTTGAAGGCTCATGATCTTATGAAGCACTAACATCATTTTTTTTACTTGAAAGCTGCCATATTTTCGTTGTTGTCTTGTTCTTGGCAGGTACACTCCATTTTTTAACCGTTGCTTCATCCCTTAAAGACCTTAAGAACCTTTTGACTTGAGTGATCAATGAGAGGGAGATTTTTTTGCATCCTTGCCTTAGTTTTATCAACCCTTTAGGTCACTGGGGACGTCTCCCTTGGGGTAACTTTGATATACTCCTAAATAGAAAGGGGTTTCCTATTAAGGTGACAATGATAGGTCACCCCTTGTTACGTCAATTTTGCATTTACTTGCCTTGGGATTTGGGAAAGTACATATTGTGCAATAACAATACCCTCTGCCTCGATTTTCGTGCTGTACCTTTGCCTTGGAATGTGTGCCAATCTCAACAACTTCCTCTCTTCTCTAGCTCAACTTCTCCTATTCCTCTTGCTCTCCAAAAATTCATTCAAAAGTGAAGAATGGGTGCGCCCTCCTTACCCTAATCAACTCAATGAGAGGGAAGGTGAAAAGTCATCTAATCCAATGGCTGAGATTAGATAAGATGAGTGGTGGAGATTAGATCACTTAACTCACCCAATTTCCCTAAGTTCAAAAAGTCACCTTTTAATTTATATCTCATAAATTAAATGACTAGGGTCCACATTAAGCATTTTCCCACCCCTAGGCGCCTAGGTGATGAAAATCATTTGCCTAGGTACTTTTTAATTATTTTTAACACTATGAGGTCTGCCCAACAGGCCTGTCTTATGACCTCTTGTTGGGTTGTAGGTTTGGTTATGCATGTTAAATTTACATGCAGCAGCGAGAGCCATTCTCCCGGAGGATGGCTAAGACCCTAGACAAGATCTAGGGCCCCCAGTTCACTCCTGGGGTATGTGGTCTGGGACCAAATTGATAAAGACCCTAGACAGATGTCTAGGGCCCCTGGACTGGGTCTAGGTTAACCATGCCTAGGGCATGGGAGTCTTGGTCTGGGACCAAGCATTTGAAGTCCCTAGATATGTCTAGGGCCCCTGGACTGGATCCAGGGTACCCATGCCTGGAGCATTGGGTTCTTGGTCTGGGACCAAGAGATTGAAGACCCTAGNACTGGGGTTCTTGGTCTAGAACCAAGCAGAAAGACTCTTGTGTGGGCCCCCAGTAGATGACTGGGGTTCTTGGTCTGGGACCAAGCAGTAAAGACCTTAGATGTATTCTAGGGCCCCTGGATGTGTTCCAGGGAATCCTTGCCTTAAGCTTGGATTGATCCTTGGATGTGTTCCTTGGTGGTTGATATAAATCTCTAGATGTGTCTAGGGCCCCTGGATATGTTCAGGGCACCCATGCTTAAAGCATGGGTTGATTCTTGGTCTTGTACCTTGGTGGATAAGACCCCAGATATGTTCTGGGGCAACCTGGTCTTTGACCAGGTAGATCTTGGTGTAATACCAAAATGTGTTGATGTGTGATCATTTTTCTCTCTCCAAGGATGGTCCATAGGATCTAGGAGAGACTATGAGGATGGGCATGACCACATTGTGTGATGTAACCCCTTATGCAGTGATGATAAAGTTTATTGGTCACCTTGAGAATCATATGGACATGTTTTGCCGCTAAGAAAACTCCTTTGCCATTCCTAATCCCTTTGTTTGATCTTCACCCTTTGGTTTTTGAGTTTGGGTATGAGTGGGGTTTGTATTTTTGTTTTAGGGCTTAGTGATGATTAATTTAGAAATATTAATTAATATTTAATATGACATATTAATTTAATATTTATATTAAATAATATGTCATTATATTAATTTAATATTTATATTAAATAATGTCATTATATTAATTTAATATTTATATTAAATAATATGTCATTATATTAATTATTATTTTATTAACCTAAGCCCTAGCCTAAAACTATAAATAGAACCCCTCCCTCACTATTACATTACACTTACTCTCACTCTCCTCTTTTAAGTGGCAGATTGCTTTGAGATTTTTCCTAAGTGCTGCAGCCTCCTTTGACTGTTCAGTTCGACTCCCCTTATTCTTTGTGCTGAGGTGATCTAGGGGCTGCGTTGAGGGTTGTTCTATTGCTGAGTTATATGTTGCTGTTAGGTCTCCCTTGCTATTGAGATCTACTCATTCTAAGCAGCCGACTACCCCTCTCTCATCAGATCTGCTCCATTTTATGAATTTGGCCACCCTACCACAGTTCTACCCTCTTTCAAGCAACCGACCCTTCTATTCCTGTGTGACATAGTTGCTGGTCCCCTCTGAAGGTTGTCGTCTAACTCGGTATACAGTTTTGGAATCTTTGTGGGCTGCGGCTGTCCTTTCACTTGCTGTCACACCTTCTTGAGTTGGCCGATCCTTCTATGTTTGTGGCTAAGACAAGGGTTTACTGTTCCAGATATCAGTTTGGGGTTCTTGTTTTTTTCTTTGGGGTTTTTCTACTCTGCAAAACTTTCTCATATTCTCTTTGACAAAGATCTAATCCTTAGTGGTTGATCTATGAGTCCAAAACTATATTTGAGCATAACTCAGAGAGATACATCTCACTTGTGTGCCTAGCTCTTCCTTCATTGCACAAGAGGTAAATTACAGAGGTGAGTTTCAGTTGCTTTTATTTCAGTTTGACTAATTTTGTTTAAAGCTCAGATCTATTAGTTTGCTAGCTCAGAAACAACTATTGTTTTAGATCTATGATTGTTGTACTCAGATTTATTAGCTTGCATACTCATAAATAATCATTTGGTTCTGATCTACTAGTTTGCATGCTCATAAATATTCTGTTGTTTAGATCTAATTGTTGTTTTCAGATCTCCTGTATTTATCTTGTACCTCTGATCATAAATTTTATTTAGATCTATTGTTTACTTGTTGATCTAGCTAACAGATTTTTAGAAGTATATTTTTTTGTTATTCTTTGCTATTTCTAACAACCGGGCTTACAGGGTTTATGGGTGAATTGTCATAGCATTGTGATATGTCATTTGCAACCTTGTCAATTGGGTGTAGCTCGAGTGGTTGTGAGGAAAAGTTGTTACACTCCCCACCTGGGTTCAAATCTCACTTTGTGACATGTTTCCTCTTAGTGAGCCGATTGTCGATGAGCTGTATAGATTCTATTCACGAGTTGTTGACATGGCCTTGTGTTCAAAGGAATCTAGGATCTACCTTGGGTACCATCCTAGGAATGAGGGGGAATGCCTGGGAGGTTTCCCCTGGATATATTACCGGGAACAAAATTGTCATTGGCAATCTCACTATTCAAGATATGTATCCATTTTTCATAGACTATGTTCTTGTCTGCACTGCCACTTATGTATGTGTGCTTCATATAGATTGGATAACTATTATGGGCCAATAAGAGAGATCTGGAAATATGACAATAACTCGTCTTCTCTTTAGAATTTGTGGGTTAAACAGATCTATAATGACAAATTTACATCCTTGGTAGGCATATTGCAAAGAAAATGCAGGTTGTTTGTTATTGATTAATATTGAGGCAGGTTGATTTGTGAATATTTACAACATGATGGAAAATGATTACATAGAAATTAGAATGTAGATCATATTTCTATATGCTAAGTGGGTATGTCTATTCTTTGTCAACTATTCAACATATAGTAATTAATTGATTATTATACCTTGGACTCTAATTGGTTTCATAACAATGGGTGCTAAGATCCAATGAGGAAGTGGACCCTTGAATGGCATGTGGCAGACAGTGGAGGATTAGGACGTCAAATGAAAATTGATGAAATTGGTCAATCATGACATGAAGCAGATAGAAGATCACAATCATGGTGAGATCAACAACCCAAATCCAACAATGTTGAAAGTTGAGCCACCACATCAGGAAACGATCAATGCAACTCAAATGGATAAATGGGAAGTGTTTAATGATAGAGTATAAGTAGTGATACATGTATACTTTGTATCTGTGTTCTCATCTACCCAATGAAATCGGTATCTTCTCACTTCGAAGGCAGAAAGGGAAAAATTGTCAAGATGCTCCAAGTCATGCCCAAAGGTAATGAACGGTTGCAAGGTGCAGTTGATAAGATAAGATAATTTTATTAATATCCATGAATGAATGAAAAAATGTAACAGTGCGTTAGGGTGTTACTTTAACCCAATTTTTTTCTTTCTTTTAAGACCTTATACAACAGTGCAAGCCATATCTAAAACCATCGTAGTACATATATAAAATCCAACAAGTACACCAGATAAAGGGGCATGCCATAGATCCATGAAGCATATAACAACTGAGTAATTGATTGAATATAACCAACAATAAAGAACTAAAACATAGTAACAAGTACCTATACAGTGTAACCTTTAGCTCACAGAAATCCAAGTGTGGAGCTAGTTGTGCTCTAGATCCCATGAACCAATCTTCAACATCATCCCATGAACCGATCTTCAATCAACAAGGGGGGGAATCGCGCTAGGGTCGATTATCCTCCCAAACAATGCAACCACCTTCATAGTGTTGATATTATGGTAGCTGCGGGAGGTATTGACCTCTACGTGTAACCTTTGACGAGACTAGAATATTCTGGGAAGCAGGATAAACCCTAAAACGTTGGATAATAACCCTAGAAGACAAGTCGGCTCAAGAGAATAATTAATATTAAGTTATTAGCCTCCAGGAAGAGAAGTCGACCTAGTAAAGTGACTTGGAGCAATATAAATAGAGGGTGCTAGAGCTCATTTGTACTCACTCACTCTCACAACTGCATAAGGACAAGTGGTGTGCATCACCGGAGGAGCGCTGCAGCTGCTGCAGTAGTGACTTGGTCTTTTGGTTATGGTTTGGACTTTCTGTCTTGGTTATGGTTTGGAGTCTGGACTCTTTGCTTGGTGCGCTAGCTTTGGAGAGAACTACGCTACCTTGGTTGGCTATTGATTCTAAGGTTTGCTTCTAGAATTATTCTATTTGTCAAGGTTAAGGTGCTCGGGGGTGGCTTCGGCCTATGGTTGGGTGACAATATTGCTTTATTGTCTACAGAGAAACGAGCACACCTATTATTCTAACAGGTTATGGGCCCACACTATCTTCGGACAATCTAACCACTGGAAGGTAGATTGGGAGGATTTGCTTAGTTGCAGTCAAAGTTTTTCTGTAACAACGAAATCCTAACCCTCGTGTTGAGGCACCTTAAGTGAAGCGCTTGACCTAATTCTTGGATAACCTAGTGCGCCCTAGCCTAGCGCACCTCCTAGTACTATCAACAAGCCAAGACGTCAAGTTTGACATTTTGGTCAAAGTCAACGCTTTCCAAGCACATTTAAGGCTAGCTAGACATTGCCAAAATTGCTTGTGACTATTAATTATCATTCCGCCTAGTTAAAGCTACATTTTCTTGTCCTTTTCAAGCAATTTCAAGGCATATGTTTTGTGGTTGTTCCAAAATATTTATTGCTGTTGTACACTATTACATTGCTGCAATTTTATATCAGCTAGCCTATTTTTTGAAGGTTCATGATCTTATGAAGCACTAACATCATTTTTTTTTACTTGAAAGCTGCCATATTTTCGTTGTTGTCTTGTTCTTGGCAGGTACACTCCATTTTTTTACCGTTGCTTCATCCCTTAAAGACCTTAAGAACCTTTTGACTTGAGTGACCAATGAGAGGGAGATTTTTTTGCATCCTTGCCTTAGTTTTATCAACCCTTTAGGTCACTAGGGACGTTTCCCTTGGGGTAACTTTGATATACTCCTAAATAGAAAGGGGTTTCTTATTAAGGTGACAATGATAGGTCAACCCTTGTTATGCCAATCTTGCATTTACTTGCCTTGGGATTTGGGAAAGTACATATTGTGCAATAACAATACCCTTGGCCTTGATTTCTGTGTTGTACCTTTGCCTTGGAATGTGTGCCAATCTCAACAACTTCCTCTCTTCTCTAGCTCGACTTCTCCTATTCCTCTTGCTCTCCAAAAATTCATTCAAAAGTGAAGAATGGGTGCACCCTCCTTACCCTAATCAACTCAATGAGAGGGAAGGTGAAAAGTCATCTAATCCAATGGCTGAGATTAGATAAGATGAGTGGTGGAGATTAAATCACTTAACTCACCCAGTTTCCCTAAGTTCAAAAAGTCACCTTTTAATTTACATCTCATAAATTAAATGACTAGGGTCCACATTAAGCATTTTCCCACCCCTAGGCACCTAGGTGATGAGAAACACTTGCCTAGGTACTTTTTAATTATTTTTAACACTATGAGGGCTGCCCAACAGGCCTGTCTTATGACCTCTTGTTGGGCTATAGGTTTGGTTATGCAAATCTCTCCTTTGCTGCGTTTTAGGACAACAAACAGGTCTATTTACTTTTGCCAAGAATTGTGCCCTCAACTGATGGTTATATGCTTCTTTAAGGTGCCCTTGCCAGTAGTTTTAGTAACCAAGTGTTAGCACATGTAAACCTCAAAACATATAGCACTCCTCTAGGATCTTAAAAAGCTCCTATTGCCGATTTAAACACTAAGCATACATGAAAAATGAACACATGTATTTTGGGTCAACATGACCCTGGATAAAACCCCCTCGGGGAAAACCAATTTAGAATGAAAGTGTATATAAGTGATGTCTAAAGCATGAGATACAACAAGTAAGCAAATACAATGGAACCTGTACAAGTAGCAAGCTCCTCTCAAGCCTTGCTAACGGTTCCAAGAAGAAATACGCCCAAGCAAGTGCACCCTCGCCCTTTGTTGCCTATCCCACTGAACTGAAGCGCCCTTGATCCTCCCTTGACTGATGAAGAAGCCCTTGCATACAAACAAGCTGTTGTATTCTACCTCCACACTGAATCTGTCAGATCTGCAATAGGTCAAATACTGCTAGTGCTTGCTAAGCATGTACCCTCCAAGAGTGCGCCCTCCTCAAAGCTAGAACACTCACCACAAATAACTGAGGGTCAAAGCCTCCATGAAAGTAGGCGCCCAAGCTTCCCTCATCCAATGCCTCCATTCTCTTCTCAATGCTCCCTCTCAAACTCACCAAGTGAACAAATGAGTGAATGAGCCTCTCATGAGCCTATGCGCCCTCCTTGAACCATCCATAAGGAAACCTAAAGATGAATGTCCTAGATCACTCCAAGCCACATCTAATCAATGGGTGAGATCATCCCAAAAGAATCTCACTAAGAAACCCACTTTGGGTTAAGTTTCCTAAGTTC
>SNQJ01S0072016.1:0-19305 GCA_010110895.2 Picea sitchensis | reverse complement strand
AACAAGGGAAGAAAACTCAGCCAAATCCTTTGCTATATTCTTCAAGAGAAAGACCTTTCACCACCAAGAATGACTTAGCACACAAGAGGGTGCTTAAGCCCTAGAAGAATAGCACCCAAGAGAGGTGCGCACCTTTACCCAAGTAGAAGTGTTTGTTGAAATTTCCAAACTCCCAAGAAGGATATGATTCCACAATGGAGAATCATCCCTTACTTATATTAGACTTGTCCAATCAACAAATGTGTCTATTGGCTCAACAGGGCCGACCTCTCTAAGTCACTATATAATTTATTATTATTATTATTATTATTATTAATTATCTTTTACATATATTATTAAACATATTAAGGTGTGGCCGACCTATACCCTATACATAACAATTAGGGTTACATGTAGGTCTGACTCTTGAACAATATATAGCAAATGATCTGATACACCCATTAGTGCTCATCCACTAGGGGCACATCCATAGGGATGTCATAGCTCTAATTCACTGCATTACACAGAAGAACCAGGTCTTCTCGTGTTCATCTGTGCTCATCCACAGGCACATCCACTCTACAGATCCGCTTTCCCATTACCACCGATAGGAGAATCATCTGGAGTCTTCTCGTCAACTCTAATGCTCAGAGGAGGCTATCACATAATATTCATTTCTATTCACATGACGATGTGCCCAACACTTTTGGGATTTCACACGTTCACCTTGTGCTCAGCCACAAGCACGTCCTAACTCAACAGATCGCTTTTCCACCGGATAATCATCTGGATTTCTTCTCGCTCTCTGAATGGAGGAGGTCATCTCTACGTTCCTAACTCTGTCTCAAGCAGGAACCACATACCCTTCTTAGGGGCTTTCTCTCAGTTTTGTAAGTTGAGAGTAAGACTTCACATATCTGCAATGATCCACACCTCATAGGTTTGTAAGTTGGAGAATGTCTCACATAGTTCATTCATCAACACTCCCTCTCAGCTAGGGAGGCATTTTCCATCATGCCAAGTTTCTCACGGAAATACTCGAACTTTGTCTTGGCGAATGGTTTAGTGAAGATATCTGCAATTTGTTCATGAGTGGAAAGATATTGTACATGAACTCTCTTCCTCTGCACCATGTCTTTGATATAGTGATACTTGATTTCAATATGTTTTGATTTGTCATGAAATATTGGATTCTCGGAGAGCTTTACACAACTCTGATTGTCACAATGAATAGTTGTCGGATCCATCTCATGATCGAACAAGTCTGTCAAAAGTTTGCGAAGCCATACAACTTCACGCACTGCCACACTCAATGCAATGTATTCTGCCTCTGATGTACTCAAATCCATAGAGCTTTGTTTTCTGCTGCACCAGGAAACCATGGTTGATCCTAGGGTGAAGCAGCTACCCGAGGTGCTCTTTATGATTACTGCACTTCCTGCCCAATCTGCATCGTCAGATCCTTCCAAACTTAGGTCCACATTGGTTGCATATATTAGGCCATAACGAATTGTGCCTTGTAAGTATCTCAATACATGTTTTGTAGCTATCCAGTGTGTCTGTTTTGGTTGGCTCATAAACTGGCTAAGCACATTTACTGCATAGCAAATGTCTGGTATGGTGTTAACCAGATACATCAAAGATCCAATAAGTTGTTGATATAAATGTGGATTTATGTCACCTGAAGCAGTTTCATTCATCTTCTTTAAGTCCATCACCATTGGAGTAGGCATGGGTTTACAATCTGTCATTTTGAATCTTTTCAGTATCTCCAAAGTATATTTTCCTTGTCTTAGGAAAATATCATCTGATCTCTGCCATACTTCGAGTCTCGAGAAATAATGCATTTGGCCCAAATCCTTCATTTCAAATTTGGCAGTTAATGCATGCTTGCATTCAACAATGAGTCTCTCTGAACCGGTGATGAAAAGATCATCCACATATAGAACTAGAATCAAACACTCATTGCCATCAATGTGATAATATAGGTTTGGGTCAGCTATGCTTTTGTTGAAACCCAAACTCATCAGGAAACAATCCATTTTCTCGTACCAAGCACGTGGTGCTTGTTTTAGACCGTATAGGGCTTTCTTCAATATAGACTTTTGGTTGTTCAATATAGACTTCTTCCTCAATTTCACCATTGAGAAAAGCAGTCTTTACATCCATCTAATGTAGCTTCCAACCCATGGAAGCAACTAGTGCAATGATAGATTGAATGGAGGTATATCTGGCTACTAGTGCAAATGTCTCATCATAGTCAACTCCCTCTATTTGCGAGAACCCTCTGGCCACAAATCTTGCTTTATATTTTTCAATGCTTCCATCAGTAGCATGTTTGATTTTGTAAATCCATTTGGAAGTCACTACAGACTTTTCCTCTGGTCTTGGGACAACATCCCATACATCATTCTTTAGTATAGATTGGTATTCTTCAGTCATGGCATCTTGCCATACTTTCTCACCTGAGGCTTCTCCATGACAAGTTGGATTTGAATCAATAATGTGAGTCAAGGCTGAAAGATAGCTTGAGAATATCTTAGGACTCTTGATTTCTCTGGTTGCTCCTTGTGGGGATTTATGCCCTTATGCTTATTCTAAAGTTTGTCGAGCCCAAGCAGGTCTTTTATGTCCAATTGTGATGTCTCTGGGTATATTACTAGGGGCAACTGAATCCGCTGGAGTAACTGGGTCAAGTGGTGTTGTTGGCTCATCTGGAACAATATTTGTCTCCCTTTGAACTGTTGAATGAGGAGGAGGTATTGTCTCACCATCTATTTCCATCTGAGCTTCTCTGGATTTATGGAAGGCTACTTCATCTTCAAAAGTAACATCTATGCTTACTTCAATTTGTCTCTGACCTGGGATGTAGATTCAATATGCTTTTGAGGATTCACTGTATCCTACAAATGTACCCTTTCTTCCTGAAGGTTCTAGTTTGGATCTCTTTTCTTTAGGTACATGAAGGTACATTGGACATCCAAATATTCTGAAGTGTCCGATCTCAGGCTTCACTTTGGTGAATGCTTCTTCTGGAGTAATGTTCTTCACGATCTGATGAGGACTACGGTTTTGAACATATACCGTTGTCATACATGCTTATGCCCATAGAGTCATGGGTATACTCTGATCATGTATCATTGCCTTAGTTGCCTCAATGATAGTTCTGTTATTCCTTTCAGCAACCCCATTTTGTTGAGGATTGTACGGAACTGTGAGCTCCCTCTTGATCCCTGCTTCCAAAAAATGATGAATTCTTTTGAGGTGTATTCTCCTCCATTGTCTGATCTCAATACTTTGATTTTTCTTCTGGTCAAGTTTTCAACTTGAGCTGTGAATTCTTGGAACTTGGCAAGGACTCCATCCTTGTTCTTCAGGAAGTAAATGAAAGTTTTCCTGGAGTGATCATCTATGAAGAGTACATAGTACAAGTACCCATTTAAGGATGCAACAGTCATTGACACACACACATCTGAATGTATCAAGTCCAAGATTTCCTTGGATCTGTTGTCACTGCTAGGAAAGGATCCTTTAACATTTTTGCCAAGGGCACAACCTTTGCAAACACCTTCATGCTGGATCTGGATCTCTGGTAGACCTGTTACCATTTTCCTTAGAGCTGGAAGAGCTCTATAATGAATGTGAGCAAGTCTTCTATGCCATAGCTCACTCAAGCTGATAGTCTCATGTGATAAGGCTTGAACTGGTTTGATGGTCAATTTGTACAAGTTGTTTTCTATGACACGAATTACTTTGGAAGAGATGATATGAGAGTCTTTGTGCCATGCAAGAACCCTTCCTTCTGAGAAGGTAATTTTGTAACCTTTGTCTTCAAGGGTCGAAATAGAGACAAGATTTCTCTTCATTCCGGGTACATACAAAACTTCTTCTAGTTTAATCTGCATTTTGGAATCTAGTTGGAAGGTAGAAGTTCCAACCCTTCTCACATTATATCTAGCATCATCTCCAAGGACAACATGTAGATGTGTCTCTTTCTCAATGAAGTGTGATAGATGATTTCTAATACCGGTCATGTGCCTGGAGGCACCATTGTCAATTAGCCAGGTATTGTCATTGATAGGAACCATACATGAGAGTGCTGAGATGTTGATGTCTTCATTGCTTTGGATTTTTGTACTGAGCTTGCTTCCCATCATGAATTTGCTCATCTTCACAAACCCTTGTCAACTAGGCTAGAAAACCTAACGGCTAGGCTAGGCTAGCACTTTTAGGTTTTGTTGGGCTTATGATTGCCAACAATAAGCCTTTAAATAAATATGATAGCCTTGGTAAGTTGAGGAGTTTCTTCAAGAAATTCTTAGAAATACAATTTAGAATTTTTTGCAGAAATTTGATGAAACCCTAGAAACCCTTAGGGTCAAATTTTGAAAATGCGGGGAATTTAAATCTGAGACTTGCTAGAGGTACACTGAAGGAGGTCGTACCCTTCTATGTATTTTTAAGCTCAAGCGTCCAAGTTTTGAGTGATGAAAGCTCTCAAAAAAGGAGGTCGTACAGATTTTTTGGAAACCCTAGGAGGGTCGTACGGTTTTTGCAAATGAGAGAGAGAAGGAGTTGGAGAATGCTTGTGCAATGGGATATTCAAGACCTGTGCTCTGATACCATGTTGATTTTTCAATAAGCTAGGTTAAGCATGTAGTTCATTTCAATTTCATCATGTCTTAACCATAAACAAGAATGTTGCAGCAACCAAGATCACAAGAAGAAACACCATGCACAAGAACACAAGAAGTATCTTGGGAAACCCTTCTCAGCAAGGGAAGAAAACCCAGCCAAATCCTTTGTTATATTCTTTAAGAGAAAGACCTTTCACCACTAAGAATGACTTATCAAACAAGAGGGTGCTTAAGCCCTAGAAGACTAGCGCCCAAGAGAGGTGTGCACCTTTACCCAAGTAGAAGTGTTTGCTGAAATTTCCAAACTCCCAAGAAGGATATGATTCCACAATGGAGAATCATCCCTTACTTATATTAGACTTGTCTAATCAATAAATGCATCTATTGGCTCAACAAGGCCGACCTCTCTAATTCTCTATATAATTTATTATTATTATTATAATTAATATTAATATTAATATTAATATTAATTATCTTTTACATATATTATTAAACATATTAAGGTGGGGCCGATCTGTACCCTTTACATAACAATTAGGGTTACATGTAGGTCTGACTCTTGAATAGTATATAACAAAGGATCTGATACACCCACTAGTGCTCATCCACTAGGGGAACATCCATAGGGATGTCATAGCTCCGATTCACTGCATTACACAGAAGAACCAAGTCTTTTCACGTTCACACATGCTCGTCCACAAGCACGTCCACTCTACAGATCTGCTTTCCCACTGTCACCGATAGGAGAATCATCTGGAGTCTTCTCGTCAACTCTGTTGCTTAAAGGAGGCTATCACATCATCTTCATTTCTGTTCACATGATGATGTGCCCAACACTTTTGGGATTTCACACGTTCACCTTGTGCTCAACCACGGGCACGTCCTAACTCAACAGATCGCTTTTCCACCGGATAATCATCTGGAGTTCTTCTCACTCTCTGAATGGAGGAGGTCATCTCTACGTTCCTAACTCTGTCTCAGGCAGGAACCACGTACCCTTCTTAGGGACTTTCTCTAAGGTTTGTAAGCTGAGAGAAAGACTTCACATAGCTACAATGATCCACACCTCACAGGTTTGTAAGCTGGAGAATGTCTCACATAGCTGCATTCATCAACACAAGGCTCCAACAATAATTTTCGAAGGTGGGAACAGGATGTCAATTCCTTAAGCTGCGTGTGGAGAATTAAAATTCGATTATTTTTCTCCTTGCAACTCAGAAAGCATCAGGATGTCCCATGTTCGACCGAAGGGACCTGCAATGATTTTCAATGGTGGGAAGGGGATGTCAATCGCCTAGGAAGGGTATGTCAATTGCCTCGGCTACATATGGAGATGTTACATGTGGAGATTTAACTGCAGGAAGTGGAGAGAATTTGAAGGTGACCTTGCCTGCGTGTGCAATTCCTTTATTTTCAGAGAGGATTCATTCCCCCCTCAAAACATTTTGTCAGGGTTTCAGGCCGATGGAAAAATTTGGGAATTTGGCAATGGCGGCCAGGAATTCAGGCCGATGGAATAGTCGCTTTGACCAATTGGAAGCATAAATGGCCAACCTGCGGAACTCCAAAATCTCTTCAAATGGACTTTCGTCTCACCTCCTCACAATATTGGAGGAATCGGTCTCCCAAAAACAATCTCTCAGGCAAATGCAGGATGAACTCTCAGTCCTTTGACAACAATGTGATGAATTTAGAGAAATATCTCAACACCACAGGGCTCAAAAAGTAGAAATGGGTACTCCAACGCACTCATAGGAAGGAGGATCTTCACCAACTCCAACTCCCATTCAGCTCAACCTGAACACTCTAGCTCCATGAAATGAGTAAAGGCTCCTTATCAACTAGTCCCTCAAGAATCTATTTCTAATGTGTTATTTCTATTTCTATATATGCATACTAGGTATCTTCTATAGGATTTATAGAGGAAAAGATAGGGAAAAAATTGTATAAGGCGGAAACAATGTTGTTACAGATTATAGGTATAGTTGCTCTTAAACATGGCTTTTTTATAGGTATAACTGCTATTGAACATGGCTTTTTTTTGTTTCTTAGGCAATCAATTTTGGACATATTTATACTCTTCACACGTCCTTTGACATCATTTTTATCAATAAAATTATTTCCCCTTTTTCTTTTTCTTTTTCTTTTTTAAATTGTTCTCCCTTTCTCTTTTTCTATCCCCCCAAAAAATGAATATATATAGTTACTCTTTTTTATTAAAAAGAGTACTAGAAAATGGGAGATTATTTAAGAGTACAATAAATATTTGATAAGTTTAAAGAAGTGTATTTAATTTTTTCATATATTTTTTGACTTAATAATTCTTAAGTAAAAGGTATAGGAATTTATGTATTTCTAATTATTATTACAATTTTTTTTATGATGCTTGGATTTTCTTAAAATTATGTGTAAGATTTTGAAGAGTAGACACTTCACTCATCATTAGGGATAAATAGAGTTGAAACGATGATAAAAAGAGATAAATAGAGTTGAAACAATGATAAAAAAAAATAGTGATTCTTAAGTAAAAGATATAGGAATTTATGTATTTCTAATTATTACTACAATTTTTTAATGATGCTTGGATTTTCTAAATTGCTTGTAAGATTTTGAAGAGTGGACACTTCACCAATCATTAGGATAAATAGAGTTCAAATAATGATAAAAAAGAGTGATGGGTTAAGATTTTATAAGGTGAAAATTAGTAGATAACTAAATAACCATTTTGAAAAAAAAGTAAAATAATCATGAAGTTATTGTTAAGAAGTAATAGCCATTTTTTACGGACATGAAAATTAAATAGTAAATTATAAAAAGAAGGAAACAGCCTAAATTCTAAAAACATTCTAGAGTAGGAATTGGTTAAGCTATAAAAATGGATATAAGAGCAATCCAGATAGGAGTGAAAGGAATCCAAGAGGGAGAAGGCTTATGGATAGTGGGCTTTCAAGATTGACTAAGTTTGTAGCCATCTTCTCAATTAAAATCAGTAGGATGCTTTTCAATTTCAAGCACTTCTGAATGATATGAGAGGAGTGATTGGGTGCTAAGGGGCAAGAATTATGGTTTGGTTAAAACATATGAGGTGTTTAGAATTGTGGGAGTATTCAACAATAACTGACTTGGAGATGTTATGGACTTTGTCAACTATATGTTCCTTGAGACGGGCTTTATTTGTCTATGGTGATAGGTGGAGTATCCACTAGAAACGTTGGAGGTTTACAAATCTTACACATAGTTTATCTCCAGAAAGTTTAAGCATCATCATAACTAACTGTGAAAACCTACACACTCAGATTACATATTTTGAATTAAAGTATTAATATTTTTTTATTAAAAAAAGAGGAAAGAGAAAATATTGTAAAGTTATGTCGATTATTCAAAGATATCACACTATGTGTCCAACATTTTATTATTTATTCATTTCCGTACATATCTACACAACATCTCTCATAAAGAAAGAGGAGGGTATGTCAATTCGGTCTAGTCCAAGTGGTTGTGGGATGAAGTGTTATCCTCCCCACCCATGTTCTATAAGTAACTTGTTGAGTTCGTGATGAATATATTGTTATAATGACTTTAAACCTTATTCTTAACTTAACTTTATATCTTTAATAATTTAAAATTTACTCTATACAATCCTTGAAATAATAATAATAATAAACAACTACAAAATATTAAATTTATCATGAAAATAATATACATTAGTTTATAAACTCATTAATTTATAAACTCATGTGGAAGGCCTCATTAACAACAAGTGCTACTGGAGTAGTGATGTCCCTGTCGTGAATATATTTTGATATTTAATATATGTATTTTGATGATTGCCAAAGTTGTAGTCAAATTCAATAGGTTGTTTTGGTTCAACCCCAACTACTGTCGGTGGTAAAACAACTGGATCTGCTTGATCTTTTGCTCTCACCTCTGCGATGGGTCTGCAAGACCCACAAAGAAAGGCATTAGTGTTGTTAACGCCTTGTAAATTTCCTAGAGGTTGTCAGGAAAGAAGAAATCTACAAGAGGTAACTTTATCCAACTGCTTCGAAGCTGGGATCTAGCCCTACCAACTTCAGAGAGGGATCTCTCTATATGATTTAGATATGTTTCAAATTTAAAATATTAGGCTAGGCAAATAAATAAGTTGGTTTTGTTGTTGTAGTGTTTGTCAGGTTGGCTGAGATAGTTTACACATCCATTGGGCTATGGGGTCCGTATCGTGATAATGAAATCCAAACCAGAATACAAAGAAACCTTTCACAGGGCGAGATAATATAATCACTGGATCCTTTTAGTAGCATAAATGAGGAATAGCAGAAAAAGGTGAGAAGGTCAGTTACAATAAAGAAGCAATTAAAAATCTTTTTACCATAAAATCAGAAGATAAAACATAAAAATATTTCAAAGTGAGAAACAAGGTATACGAAGATAAATCTTGCAACATTCATTACTTTCAAAGATTAGATTTAGCAAACAGTGTGATAACTAAGCGAGAATAACATTAAACTTAGAAAGAAAAACATCACCAGTGAATACACGCAGGAATCCTGTAAAAATGCCTCTTTGTATTAATGGAAGATCTCTTGAAAAATATTACAGTCTGATAGCTCGCGGGGCATAAAGATCAACCCTCAATACTTCGAAAAGTGAAGTATTTATAACCCAAAATTACAAGCGATCCTATCATTAAAGATCAGGACGTAGTAAATCTATTTTTAGCCTAACTAACTTAACCATCTACAGAAATCTAGGAATTGTTTGATGATGTGTCGCAACTGTATGTTGTTTTCTGGGTGAGCCGTTGGGGAGGCGTATGCACGACCTCATCTAATTGGATAGTTGACTGGGTTGGGACAACTCATCTACTACTCGATTAGGTCACAAATCTCTTCCCATCGAAGATGACTGGGAACGTTGACTTTGAGTAGCCTTCGGTAGACTTCATCCATTTCTGTGTACTTGGCGAAAGTAGGCTTGGTGATGAAGATATACCGGATCTCATGTTGAATGCTGATGTCCAACTGAAGTGCATCTAGGAATGCCTTGCCAGTGATGCTGCCTTGAATTCCTGAAAACTTCGAACTATCCTTAGCCACATCGGCCAGTCTCTTTTTGTAGTTTGGGAGTGTCATCAGTTTGTCGTTTATCACCTTCAGACCAGGAAGACCTTTCTTTTGTAGAGCCTCGATCTTGCTGAAAAACCTTTGTACCCCTTTGTCCATGGCCTGAACCTTTTCTTCCAGTTGTAGCATCAATCCTCTCTTGGTCAAGACTCTCTTGACCTCAAGGATGGTCTCTGTTCTATCCTCAATTCTCAACTCTTCCAATTCCTCTCTGGTTTTAGAATTTAGGAACTTGATGATTTCATTAGCCTGTGTGGGCATCTCTCCCAGTTTTGATCTGATCTTCTTGATGGCCTGTTTTCTTCTCTGTACCAATTCATTTTGCTCAAACATAATCTGTATCAATGGCCATATCTCGTTCATAGACTTGGTGATGTTTGTCCAGACACTTTCTTTAACTTCGGCCAACGTTTTACCTGCCACTGTTTGCTTCCGGAGCTGTTGTAACTCTTGTTTGAGCTGGTCTAACACCTGTTTTTCCTTGGAGAAGTTGGTTTGATAAGAAGATTTGAGTTCCTGAAGGTTCTCAATCTCCTTTTTGAGCCTGTTAATCTCTGTCTCTTGCAGGTTCATCTTTTCCATAGATTTGGCCAATTCAACCGTCTTTTCCTGAGACGTCAGTGGATTCGCCGATGGGACTTCTGCTAGTGATGCTTTGCTCACTCCTGAGAGTGGAACTGCATTCAATGGAATGACTTCCATGGGTTTCAATTGTTCTTTCTCTTTCATTAGCTTTTCCATCTCAGCTTCCATTTCTTTCAGTTGTGCATTTTGCTCCATGATTAATTTAAGCATCTCATCTTTTTCTCCTTCTGTTTCTGCTATTTCCTTCGCCTGCTAGTCTACTGTTGGTGGTAGCTTCAATTGCTTCCTCAAAGACGCTATGTCTGCATTTTTCTTCTTGATCATTTCCTCGGTTTCTTTCACATTCGAGGGATCGTACCCGATCTTGAGGACTAGTTCCTCCAATGTCTTGATCCTGTTGTCTTTGGCTTCTCCAACTTCAACTGTGTCTGGACGTTGTTCAGAGACACTTGTAATCTGGAGGCAGTAGTGGAAGCATGTGCCAGCGTGGAGAAAACCATTTCTCCCGTCTGCCTGTACAGATCCATTTGATCGGCAGGATGCACGTCTTTGGTCTGGAATTCAAAAGTGGCCCTTTTGTAATCAGTGATTACCTTTGGGACTGGTACCTGTGCTTGGAGGAATGCCATGTGCATTCTGCCCTTCTCTATGTCGAACGCCGATAACAGCCTGTGTTGTGCAGATGACGTCTGCTTCCAGAATTGGGCGTATGTGTTGCTGGTCAGAGTCTGATTCATTTTCTTGATCAGATCATATTTCTCAAAGATACTGAGCTTTGGACCTGTCTTGCCTGGCTGGTTGATCGGTGGAGCATCTGTAGGCTTCTTTGGTAACACTGTGGTTATAATCTGCTTGACGCTTGTATTGAGAAGCGACCGATCAACCTCTGTCACTGTAGTAGATGGAACTTCCTTTTCTCCAGCCGGGTTAGAGCTGTGGTTTTGGGCCTCTTGGTATGCAGTCAGAATTCTTCTAATGACACTTCAATTATAGAAGGTGACAAATCCTGCCTAGACCTTTTCTCCTTCGGAGCCTATGGTGTGGTTGCCTGTGATACAGTGACCGGGGAGTCCTGTTGTTCTGTTTCGACCAAAGTATTTGGTTCCCATTCTATCCGATTTACAAATTTTTCTACCTCAGGCCTAGATTCGTGGACATACGGGATATTCTTGTTTTTCACCCACATCTCGGAAATAATCCCGCACAGATCATAGTGCCATGTGAAACTCACAAAGAATTTCATTTCCTTCAGCAGCCTGTCTGCTTCTTCCCCTGCGCTTCGATTGTTGCGGATGAAAGACCCGATCTGCCCTTTGATTCTAAGCTGTTGCTTTTTCTTTAAAGACACAAAGTGAATATCATCAGAGTTTATCATCTGCCTTATGTATTCCAGAGCAAAAATTCTGACAGGTAAGTATTTGGGCAGTTTATATGGGGCCAACTCGCACCCATAGACTCTGATCTCAGTGTGATCTTGGTACAAGTACCAATCACCAGTCTTTGTATGTTCCGAGAGTTGTAGGATCCTCTGAACTTCATCATTAATCCCGGGTTCGGGTCTGTTGCTGAGCATACTCACCACTGGGTGGTAGAACTGATCAATGAACTGCTTGAAACTAAAGTTAGTGGAGTTATGTCTGAGCAGGGAAGTCCATGCGGTCACTGCCTGGGGTCTGCCATCTCTGTCTATCTTCTGCATGGAAAAAGAAAATTTGTCCGCTTGGAAGAAAACGAACAGGTATGCCAGTATTGAAGAATACCGGAACATGCCTTCTGTGGCGAAATTGACAAATTGCTCGTGAATATTATTCACCAGGAACGTGCTGAAATCGAACTGTGTAGTGGGCTTCTCATCGGTGGAGAAGATAGATAAAAATCCCAGAATGGGTTCATCTACCCATTGATCTGAATAATAACCCAGCAAGGTGCATAGGGACGTGATAACCTGGTTTCCTTTGGTTGAGAACATGGAGGAAGGATAAGGGGGATTTGTAGCGGGGAGCTGAGCAGATTGTGGAAGAAAAAGCTCAAATATTTGAGCTCTTTGAGGAAAAGTCATCTTCTGGTATAACTCTGTAAGGATTTCAAGGTTAAAAGGTGATGTGGAATCAGCTCGGGATATTTGCATCATTTGGTCGATGGCTTCTGGCATGATGAGGAAAAGAACTTCCCCGGAGGAGGATACGATGGCTCTTTGCTCGGGGATATAGTGGGCTTGGCACTTGAGAGCAAACTCTGGGAAATGGTGAATCTGAGGGAAGAGATACAGGGGTAGGTTGGACTCCCAGAGTCCAATTTCGTCACTCTGGTCCAGGAAAACTTCTTTAAGCCACGATTGAAGGTCTGCGAAGTCGAAATCGCACTTAGTATCTGCGATTAAGTAATCTTTATCGGCCAGTGGAATCATGTCGAGGTCAACAGGAGGCGGGAGAAACGGATTCTCCTCTCCTTCTGCTCGTTTTGACTTTGGCGCCATTACTGTAACAATACCTGCAAATAAAACAACGTTAGCGGGGACGACTGTAGATAGGGGCGACTAACTGTAACAGAGAAGAAAATGGGGTAAATTCTCTTGTGCGATGAGGGGGTAAATGGTGAAGGAATGAAGAGTGAGGGTAATTTTGAGTAAACGGGTATTCGTTGGGCGCGGGGGACAGGTCAGCTGGTTAACGGATAGGTTATCCAGTAATAAATGGCCAACGGGTCACTTAGAGTGTGAGATGGCAGGTGACAGCGACTGAGGGATACAGATGGGTGATGTGGCGGTTATCGATTGGGGGAAAAAATCATGGTGAGGGGGCTTGCCACAAGTGAATGAGGGGGAAGGACTGACGGAGTTTATGGGATGTGACTCTTTTGGAAAGGTGGTTGATGACGTTAGGAGGTGATGTGATATGTCAGGTAGTGAGAGGCGGTGGGATTCGAGACCAGTAGATTCATGCCACGTATAGATAGGGGGCCCGCCAGAGTAAGATTCCATTCCGGACCCCCCCCCACAGTNAATGTGGGCGCAGAAAGTATATGCGCCCAGAGAACTTAGGATAAGTGCATTTCATGGGTTTTTCTCAAGCTTTTACATTTTACATCACCAAGGGGTTAGGCAAACAACTTTTCGAGCATCCAAAACATGGTGCAACATTGATCATTAAGCTGGTTTTATCGAAGTCAAGCAAACTAGCCTATGTTCTAACCTAACTTCCTATGACGATTAACCCAGATTAAACTGTTGGGCTAAGAACTTACTCTACCCTGGGGCTATCTGACCAAGATTAGACAGTCTGGCCAGATTTATTCACTAACTAACCTAGATCCTTTGGCTAAGATTGAACAGTTTAGCCAAGCTTATTCACTATTCCTATCAACATCAATTTAAAAGAACTTGGCCATGCTTGAAAGGTATGGACCAAGTCACTGTTATTGCATGGGGCTCTTATTGAAATTCTTTTATGCCCTCTTTTCTCTTTCTTTTTCTTTCTTTTCTTTTTCTTTTTCTTTCTTTTCTTTTTCTTTTTCTTTTTCTTTCTTTTCTTTTTTCTTTCTCTTTTTCTTCTCAAATTATTTGCAGAATGAAAAATCATTTGACAAACAAAAACACTAGAGAGATAACATTCCAGTCACCAGTTGATCCTATAAATTATAGGGTGATAACAAGTGCAACCTGAAGGGACTTAAGGAAGGAAGGAAGGTTTATCTTACCAACGGGACTTCTATGTTATAACCAACCTCATGAATGCAGAAATGATACACAATGCTGTGAAATGTGTCTCACTCTTGCTCAGACCCATGGGTCACGAATAAATAATTAAGAGATCTTATTCAACACTAGAAAAATAAAAGAATTTCAATAAATTTTAAGAAACAATAACCTCTAAATTAGTCCTCTAATCCCTAAATTAGTTGGAAATGACAATAAAATCATTGGGGAATTCAAGTCGTGTTGTTCAATGTTCACACTTGGACATAACGGTGACACTTGCAGACAACTAAATTCATGCAAACTGTTCCAAATGTTCACACTTCCACATAGTAGTGACACCTGCAGAGAAGCCAAACAAATCGATTCTTCAGGATGTCTGGGAGTGTTAGATAGGGAAATGAAAAAATTATACGAATACTAGTGCGGATGATTAGGATCAAGATCAGTATTCATAAGAGGCAGGGAGTATGTTACTGGTTCGAATTGAAACTGGAATGCCGTCGTTTATCTTCAATATGGTAATGCACCACATTGTCTCGTGCACTTGCTCACCTCTGTGCATATCTCTTGCATCTTGATTCATATTTCATAATATATAGGAGCTAAGGAGTACAGGAGTAGAATCCATGTGGGCCATCCATGGCGGGAGTCAAGGTAGCTTCCCACTCCCATTTCAGAGATTAGTGCACTTGGCATAGGTACGATTTAAAGATTACATCAGAAGTAGCAATGGCAATGTTTGAACTTCTATAATTGTTTAATCTAGCAATGCTTTCTTTGTAGTTTGTGCAGGTTCCTCGTCTTTATCAACTTAATTGTTTCATAGCTATTGAATGTTGTTCATATTTGGTCGAAAAAAATTCTACGATTTACATTCCATGACTATGAAGCATCTATAGACCGCAAAAATCCACTGCCTTAATTTACGTAATTTATGTTCTCTGTAGCCTGGAGTTGTATATAATGTACGCAAAATCCTTGCCCAGACAAATGCGAGGTCCCGCCTCAAACCATGCACACACCTTATCGATTTCAAGGCATTGTTCGAGGTGCTTCGAGCTGGAAAATTCCATTCTAAAGCCATCCCTCATGCCCAAACTCCTCCGCATCAATGCCCCGTAGGTATTTTATTCTTCCCATAGAGTAAGGGACATAGGCGACCATATCACCTTTCTTGAATTTGAATCCATGAGGAAGCATATCCTCATAAACTACTTGCTTTTAATTGTTTTTTGTCAATTTATGATGGGCATATTCTTTGATCCTTAAAATGAATGCAAAATGGAAAAACGTATACTAACTTCTGCAACTTCTAATCTCACGATAGGAATCCAAATTCAAATAAAGTTTTCCATATTTTTCCAGAGGACAAGTCATAAGAGAAATAATGTTTGGGCAAGCCTACAAATGCAAAGAAAATATGATAAAGTATTTTGCCATATCCTCCCAGGAACTCCATTACATGCTAACAAGAGGATAAACAAAGCTTACAAGATACAATTACTCATGGATAATAATCAATCAAAATAATATTGTTGAAGAAGGATACACAAGTGTCTTACAAAAGGAACAACTGGGTATAAGCTCAAGGTCTCTGATAAAGCTGCATGAAGATAGTGCATCTTATTCAATACTACGTGTGTCAAAGTTTGAGAAAACATACTAATAGATTCTTCAATGGTCACGAATTCATTCCCCTTGACCAGGTCATGTATTTCATGAAGAAGCTTTTTTTCAACATCTGGATTCTTGCAAAGCAAATGAAAGAACCAACAAAGGGTAATTGTGGTTGTGTCTCGGCCAGCTATCAACCCACCCACCCTCGTGAGACATGGTCACAGGGCCAACAACACCAACTCCGGTAGATGTACGTCCATCACCAGCGGACACACATCAAAAGCATCAACGAGAAATTAGGCATGAATTGAAAGGCCCTCACGTCCCGTCAGGAAAGAATGAAGACTTCAAATAAATAAGGCCTTTAAGGATAACCTAGTAAGGTCCTAACCCCAGACGAACCTGGAGGATTAGAGCTATGGGACTAACCTTCCACGCCTTGCCAGACGTGACTCATTACTGATGTTGTATTGTGCATAGCCATGCCTGCTGCTTTTCGTTGTTATCGCTAGTCCCAGTTATCGCATGTTTCTACTAACATAATTCCGCTTTGGTTGTTTCTTAGCTAATGCAATAAAGCGAGACAGTAGGTATGGTTTCACCTGCAAAAATATTTGAAGGACAATGACAGAGAGACAAGGTCTTGAGTACCAACACTAGCAGAGAGTAAAAATGTGAAAAGATAAGTTCCAAATCAAGACCAAGGGCGATGTGGATATTCTCTTACATGGTTATTCTAGACAAAAATTTCTTGTTTTCTGTTCTGAATGACCATGGTTATTTTGGGTTGGAGCTGATATTAGTTGAGCAGAATTTGCTTGTTAAGAACTTAGGGGACATGATTAGACCTGAATGATGATTAGGCTTCTATTACGCTTCCACTCTAAGTCATATATTGGCTTTCACTTGGAACTTAGTGCATGTTCAAAGCTAATGGAGACTATAGGAGGCTAGTATCTTACTTACGTTACTGGGACACACATTAGAATTGATAGATTGTACTCTTAGTAAGCAAAGATAGATACTTTTAGGAATTCAGACTGCATCGCTAGGATATGACATTTAGATGTTGCTTACTTGCTTTTACCTCTCTACCAACTCGTACGCATTCGACAGCTTAGTCAGCTCAGAAGTCAGCGTTGTAAAAATTTATTTCTATATTTAATGCAAGAGGGTAATGGAGGTGGGAAGGAAACAAGTATAGTTGAATGAGGCCGAGTGGATTAGTCGGACAAATTGATTGATGGATCAATACTGTTGGGGGAAGGGAATCTGGAACATAGTGGGTGGATGTCGTTACAGTAGCGACCATATCACAGTCAGGTGTGGGGTAATTGCCCCACCTATATTACAATAATAATAGGGGGAAAGATATCCGGATCCATGAGCCCTGCTAACAACCTAGGAGCCCTAAACCTAAGTAAACTTAAAACATAAAGGTGTAGATACACCAACGATTTTCAGAACCCTAAACTAAACAATCATAAATTTTTAGTCCAAACCATGGCTTTGCTAAAACAAGTGAGCAAAATGAATACATAATTAGATCTGCACAACTTCTGGCATATTGTGAAATAATGTTCTCCACAACATCTGCTCTCTAATTTGGTCAAATAAAGAGAATCAAAATTAAAATTGAATTTGTTTTAACGTCCGCAAATAATCAAAATAGATCAATGAGACTCATGTGCAAAGCATGTACGAACAAGTATGAAAGGAATGCTTACCGCAACTCCCATCAAAGAGAGTAGTAAAACAAGCGTTAGTTCTATTACTAAATCTAACTAACAGTAATGCGGATAAGACCCACCCCCAATGAGATGAGGGCTAAATAAAGCACTTATAGAAGTGCGGAGATCGGGCTTTGGATCCTTTTTCGTTGTCTTTGAACTTGGATTCTCTTTACTTCTTAGTTCTATGGTACATTCCCAAATTTTCCTCAACGTCTTTGGTCCAAAGTACACTAGGCCACTAGCTTCAAAACTCCCAAGCGAACGACGTTTGGCCTCTGTGGTGGTGGATTTGTTAAAGGATGATTTTTTCTCCAAATACCCCTATTTGATGCTGGACACAGTGTCCTTGTAAGGAACCGCTCTTTTTTCCTCACATGTCACCTACATCTTACTTTGGCTCCTCACCCCGATCGTAGAAGGCGTTGAAGCACAACTCGTGGGAGAAGCGGGTACAGAGTGCCCATTTGAGGAAGAGGATTTTGGTTAGCATTGTTATTTTTCTTGTTCTGTTATGGTCTATGAATCTATGAGAAGGTATTTGATTTAAATCCAAACTATTCCACTACAGGTTTGTGCAATTCAACAACAAAATTACTCTATTGCAGATTTTTTGTCAGAAGCGTAGACGAGGAACAAAGATTTATAGAGGAGAAAAACAACTTGGTGATCATAAATAATCTGCATCAGCCTAAAATAAATGACTGCAAGCATCCGTTAAGGCACTAAAAATGAACATTAACAAGTTAAACATGACATACTCCAATGAATTGTGATTGAAGCCAATGATGTTGAAATAACATGATTGGTGCTTTCCTAATAAACATGGAAATGTTTTGTAAAATCTCTGCTATAATCTGAATCCCCAAAGGGAGATGACTTAATTTAAATTACTTTTCCAAATCCCATCCACACCATGTTAGTAAGAATGTGTCTCCAATGTTTTAATACATCTTCGAAAACACACATGAGATTACAAGGCTTGAAGTTGTGTTTATTTGCAGTTTGGACTAACGACAGGTCTCCAATCAGAGTCAAAGAACATTAGAAGACAACAAAACTTATAAAGAGAAACATGAAGATTTGAATAAGGAAATCCTAATGTTTAAAATGTTTAAGGTGGTGATGTGAAAGTCAAAGAACATTACAAGACATGACAACTTGTAAAGAGAAACATGAAGATCTAAATAAGAAAGTCATAATGTTTAAAATTTCCAAGATGGTGACGTGAAATCAAAGGCACGCATACCAAGGTTCATCCAACCTTCATGTCAAGATTAGGTTCAAAGGCCATGACAAGCTCATCGCCTTCTGATGTACTTGTTGTGGTGTCTAAAGGACGACTGGGAAGCCAAATCCATGCATTTTGAACCAGCATAGGTTGCAGGAAATCGAACTTGTAGCTAGTAAATTTCTATTTCATAAGATTATATGTAGTAACCAGAAATGGCATTTCCATGGGTAAACAAATTGGTTATGCGCTTCACTCTTTGGCCACGATCCTACTAAAATACTACTCTCAACTGCCACTTGGCTGCTTGGTTCCGTTATTATTTTTGGAGTACCTGCTATCTGTGCCACTTTCCATGAACCTACAAATTATGCCATGTCCATGAACCTACAGATTATGCCATGAAGTGCCAGCACCCATGCATAAGTTAAGGTGACTACATGGACCCACCACCTAACCTATGACATATCAGACTTGGTAACTGTGTAGAATGACGAGTTTATGAGTGAAATATTACAAATGGCACAACCAACAGATGTCACTGTTATGTTGTCAATGTGTTAAGAACCAAATATCAATATAGCATAGAAAAACCTCAGAAAAAGTACTCAACGCCTTGAAAAAGAGATAATTTCATATAATCAGCCTCTTCAAGGGGGCAACCTCCTTTTACCCCACTTAAATGTTCAAGTACAAGATGATTCAA